>VDFB02016755.1:0-27140 GCA_007258455.2 Sequoia sempervirens | reverse complement strand
CTTGATTTTTATCTGAAATCACATATTGTTTAGGAAAAATAATGATTTAATCCTTGAGGGATTCCATCCAAAGGGTTCTAATTGAAGAGGATTAGATAAGACCCCCTTAGATCAAACCCTCTTGGATAGAACTCCTCTAGTCTTAAATCATGCCCATAATGGAGTCTCCTTCTCACTTATCAAAATGCTAGCAAAAAGACACTTTTTCTTTACCTTTTGAGGGATTAAATAAGGTCACTCATAAATTATATTTTGTATGTATATGTAGCTCTTATTATAAGCTTTCCAAAAAGTGTGATCTTAAATATTTTTAATTTTATTATATATTTATATTGTATTTCTTGTGAATGTTATTTTTTTAGTAAACATCAAGGTATTTATTTCACACAAGTGGAAAAATAGATAAATTGAAAAATAGAAAAAAAAAATTCTAAAAAATATGTGTGCACTAGGTATTGATGTTCTTGTTTCAGAAAAAATAAAAATTAATTTCAATATATACAAAACAAGTTATGCATGACAACATACACCTATGTCTAGAGTATAATTACTTTGACTTTAAAAATTAATTAAGAAAAAAATATGAAAAAATATCCATGCACTAGATATTGATGTTAAAAATGTATATTTTAAAAAATATAATTTGATCCTTTCAATAAAAAAATTATACATGACAACATAAGCGCCACTTCTTAAAAAAGTTGTTTACTATAAAAAATATGTTATTAAAAGTTACATAAAAAAATCACAATTTATTTCTAAATTATTTTTAAAAAAAATTTAGAATCTACACATAAATCCTCACAAATCACTAGTTCACATAATCTCCAAATTATTAATGGTTTACTTGCTATAAGTTTCTGGTGCAGGAGCACCTAAAACATGTAATTGCAAAAATGCACTATTTGTAGGTTGGTCTAGGAAATAGGGGGGTAAATTGAGTCTTTCATATTAATAAAGGTCTAATAAGACCACTTTTAATATATTTGGGGGTTCTAGTGTTAGTTTGGTTCAAAAGTTGCATTATGATGTAATAATTGTCAATAAATTGTCAAAATAGTGCAAAATTAAGCTATATAAAGGGGCTTGGTAGTTGGTGGTCAGTTTTAGGCATTGAGGAGTTGGTTTTTGATACGAAATTGTATTTAAAGCCTCTTGAAGGCTCGAGGCAAGGTTGTTGAACAATTTTAAAAGAAGATTTCAATCAAAAGGAATAGTTTTCAGTTAATTTCTGAGTTTTTGTGCAATTCCTGCCTATGTATGAGTTCGTACAGCAGATCCAAGCCTTCAAATGTTTTGAATTTGGTGTGGCATGGTGTTACATCTCTTTTAAATCCATTTTTGAAGACATTCATTAAGTCTAAAGACTTTTAGTGGTTGATTTCTCTTGGCTGGTCTGTAGCAGAGGTTTGGGTATTTTGAAGTCCATAATGTATTAAACAGGCCATTCCTCCTCTTGTGCTTACTATAACTTGGAGGAATGGTATTGTATGTTTAGGCATAGGGTTATAAATAGGATTACAATTGTGGTGGAGCCAATAAGGTTGATTCTCTACGCTGCCTTGATGAAATTATGTGTTTAGGCCTTTGAAATCAAGGCTAGAATATGCAAGTTGGTGAATTTGGTCTAAGAGGAGTTGGAACTTGTTTGTTCCTGAATTTATAAGGGTATCCTGATATGTTTAGAGGGTCTAAGAAGTTGGGAGAGGCTAGGTGTGAGGAGGTTGAAAAACCTATTAGGAAGGGGTGGAAAAGAGTGAAAAGAGTGAGATTTTACAAAGCAAGTGTATAAAAAACTTGAGGGCAGCATCATATAATGTTGTTTTGAGCATGTGCAGGTGGAAAATGAGGGATTCAAGTGGTTTTAAGTCCGTATGGGATTGGGACATATGATTTTCAATAGACCCTAGAGTTTTGCTTGCAAAAGGAGGGTTTTTGAGTAAGGGGTCAAAAAGAGCTTTTGGGGTCCTAAGACTTGGTGAATCCTTGGTTTTGAAGCATAACTCAAGCCTGTTTCTAGTTTTTTTGGTTTGGGGTTGCAATCTTGGAGGGGTTCCTTTGTAAAGTTGACCTATTTGGAGGCCTAAAACAGTGGAAATGTTTTTCTCAAATTTGTTCCAAAAGATCCATATGGGGGGTTAAGATATGTTTTGTAACTCTATAATGGGTGTTTGAATAATCCTTTTTTTTGTCAAGTGTTTTGGGAAGTTTTGGAGTTAAGGGCCTAAAACTAGGTTTGCACTGCTACTAGGGTTGCAAGGGTGGGAAAATTCTACTTCCGTTTGTTTTCAAACTTTGGGAGTTATTTGGATTGGTATAATAGGACCTTTTAATCTTGTTAGATGCCTCTTGAAGGTAGGTTGGCACCTTGAGTGGTTTTGGGTCTCGTGTGTCTATATCAAAGTGGTATCAGAGCTAGGAAGTAGATCTATTGCAGGTTGAAAGTTGAAGAGTGGAAGAAGCCATTATGAAATCAATGAAGGAGGTTGAAGAAATCCAAGCAAGGTATGCAGGAATGAAGCAAAGACAATCCATATTCAGACCAATTGCAAATGTAGAGGTAAGGTATGTAAAGTATGATTAGTTCGGGTTCATTGGATAATGTTGTTTCAAAGGAAATGGTTGAAAAGTTACATTTGACAAGGATAATCCATGAATCACCTTACAAGGTATATTGGGTAAATGATAGTCAGCATATTGTGGTTAATGAGAAAGCATTTGTAGATTTTTAGATTGGTCCTTACAAAGATGTTGTACTATGTGATATTATGCCTATAAGAGATTGTCACATGATACTAGGTAGAGCTTGGGAATATGATAGGTTTGCTACACATGATGGAAGACTTAATGTGTATGAAATTGAAAAGGATGGGAAAAAGTATACCTTGAGTTGTTTGCAGGGTGATAATGTACAAAGGAGGATAGGAATGTGTGGAAAAAGAGATTTTCTAGAACAAAAGGAACAAGGGCATAATGGAGAAACAAAGGAGCATAGCATAGATGCCATGGATAGAGTAAAGCACCATGAAGAAGCATTGGGAAAAATAGGACAACTTAAGGACACAAGGGAAGCAGAGAAAGTGAAGGTCAGAGGTGAAAATACCTTGAAGGAACAAGATGAGGATGGAGGATGTGGTGAAGACAAAGGCAAGTAAGAGTTTTTGCAATTGCAAGAAAATGAGGTCAAGGCATCAAAGGGTAGGTCTGCTATAGTGATTTGTGGAAAAATAACATTTGGGACAAAGATCCCTCATAGAGAAAAGGATAAGAGTATAGGAGAGTTGTCAATGGAGAGGCAAGGGAGGCCTAGTGAGGTAAATGATAAGAAAATGCAATGTCCACTGAACGGATAGAATAATGGGAGGCAACAAGAGACTGATGACAGAGAAGTTGAGTTGCAACAGGCATGTGATGACAAGAAGGATGAAAGAACACAAAAAAAGGAAGTGTCAAAAGAGGAAGGGATGATAGGAATCCATGGAAGGCTTGAAAGGGGTGAATAACTCATAGTGAGAACAATTTTATGTCCCTTGAAGGAGAAGCACAAGGAGCAACCAAGTATTGCTAAAACAAAGGAATTTAAGTCAAAAAACATAGAGGAATAAATGTCAAAGGATGCAAAGGTAACTGAGACAATAAGACTGATGCAAAGTCTGATGGTCAATGAAACTAAAAGTGCAGAGATGGTAAAGGTCAAGAATGGAGGACAAGTCAAGGTAGAAGAGAGGTTAATGAGGAAAAAGGAATGGTTACAAAAGGAAGATATGATAGTGGAAAGTGAAGACAAGCTCAGGTAGAGTATGGTAAGAGTAATGAGGTGTCCATTGAAGGGACAAGAGAACAAAGGATTTGAGATCACAGTGGTGATAAAAATTTCAGAGAAGGACAAGAAGTCAAAGATTGTATTGAGCCAAAGTGAATGGCATGAGACAATGAATGAAAATGGGAAAGAGTTTGAAGAGTATGAAGAGAAAAAGGCAGTTACAATCACCTTGAATGGTGAAGAGGATGAACAAAAGAGGATGAATGAAGTTTCAGTGTTGGGAGATACCCGAGAGTTGATGGTGAGTGGCCTAGTGAAGGCTAGAGAAGAAGAGTTTGAGGAATATGGTGTTAGGACAGGGGATTGTCCTTGGTTGTCGTATTTGGTTGTGTGGCAGATGTATGCTACTATGGGGATGGTTCTAAGCATAAAAAACCTGAGAAAGATTATGAAGAGAAGAGTTGAAGGGAAGAGATACATGTGTAGTTGGAAAAGGCTCATGGAAGAGCATGAAACAAAGATACTAATGTATGGATGTTTAGATTTGTGCACTGAAATTTTGTTTCCAGGTGTCAATGAAGATAAAAAGCAACAAGAAGATCCATTTGAGAAGCATCAAACATGGAAAGACCAAGAAAAAGCAAAGCATGAAGGGTACAAAGTGCCTTGGAGGAATATTTCCATGCAAGTTACTAGGAGCAGGTTTGAAGGGATTGTGAAGAAAATAGGAGGAGACCTATGGAGTGATTTATGGGGCATAAATCTTTTGTACTCGGGGAGTATGGTGCAGGAGCACCTAAAAAATGTAATTGAAAAAATGATCTATTTGTAGGTTGGTCTAGGAAATACAGGGGTAAATTAAGTCTTTCATATTAATAAAGGTCTGATAATATCACTTTTAATGTATTTGGGGGTTCTAGTGTTAGTTTGGTTCAAAAGTTGCATTATGATGTAATAATTGTCAATAAATTATCAAAATAGTGCAAAATTAAGCTATGTAAAGGGGATTGGTAGTTGGTGGTTAGTTTTAGGCATTGGGGAGTTGGTTTTTGATGAGAAATTGTATTTAAATCCTCTTGAAGGCTCGAGGCAAGGTTGTTGAACAGTTTTAAAAGAAGATTTCAATCAAAAGGCATAGTTTTTCAGTTAATTTCTAAGTTTTTGTACAATTCTTGCTGTGTACGGGTCCGTACAGTAGATCTAGGCCTTCAAATGTTTTGAATTTGGTGTGGCATGGTGTTACATCTCTTTTAATTTTATTTTTGAAGACATTCATTGAGTCTAAAAACTTTTAGTGGTTGATTTCTCTTGGTTGGTTTGTAGTAGAGGTTTGGGTATTTTGAAGTCCATAATGTATTAAACAGGCCATTCCTCCGCTTGTGCTTACTGTAACTTGGAGGAATGGTCTTGTATGTTTAGGCATAGGGTTATAAATAGGATTACAATTGTGGTGGAGCCAATAAGGTTGATTCTCTACGCTGCCCTGATGAAATTATGTGTTTAGGCCTTTGAAATAAAGGCTAGAATATGCAAGTTGGTGAATTTGGTCTAAGAGGAGTTGGAACTTGTTTGTTCCTACATTTATAAGGGTATCCTAATATTTTTAGAGGGTCTAAGAAGTTGGTATAGGCTAGGTGTGAAGAGGAGGTTGAAAACCCTATTAGGAAGGGGTGGAAAAGAGTGAAAAAAGTGAGGTTTTACAAAGCAAGTGTATAAACAACTTGAGGGAAGAATAATATAACATTGTTTTGAGCATTTTCAGGTGGAAAATGAGGGATTCAATTTGTTTTAAGTCCATATGGGATCGAGACATATGATTTTCAATAGACCCTAGAGTTTTGCTTGCAAAAGGAGGGTTTTTGAGTAAGGGGTCAAAAAGATCTTTTGTGGTCCTAAGACCTAGTGAATCCTTGGTTTTGAATCATAACTCAAGACTGTTTCTAGGTTTTTGGTTTGGGGTTGCAATCTTGGAGGGGTTCCTTTGTAAAGTTGACCTATTTGGAGGCCTAAAATGGTGGAAAGGTCAGTTTTCTCAAATTTGTTCCAAAGGAGTCATATGGGGGGCTAAGATATGTTTTGTAACTTTGTAATGGGTTTTTGAATCATCCTTTTTTTTGTCAATTTTTTTGGGAAATTTTGGAGTTAAGGGCCTAAAACCGGGTTTGCATTGCTACTAGGGTTGCAAGGATGAAAGTGGGAAAATTCTACTTCTGTTTGTTTTCAAACTTTGGGAGTTTTTTGAATTGGTCTAATAGGTCCTTTTAATCTTATTATATGCCTCTTGAAGGTAGGTTGACACCTTGAGTGGTTTTGGGTCCCCCTGTGTTTGCATCAGTTTCATAAAATGAAATTTTGTAAAAAATGTTGATATTATTGTCTTACTTTTTCCAAAATGTGGGACACAATATTGTGGGTTGACCCTTGTGGGAGAGAGCGATATGGGGAAGTGGAGAGGTATGAAAAATTTATCTAGAATTTGAAATATCTCATATATTTCTAAGGCCTGAGTACTAGAGTTGTAGTAGTCATCACTTCACTAGACCTTTAATGGGGAATGTAGAAAGTTAGATAAATGTAGGGAAACATGTTTGTGGTCTCCTTGTCACTCCAACCTCTATATCCCTCAAATATACCTATGAGGACTCACTTCCTAATATACAAGAGGATAATATTACCAAATATTGCATTCAATAAACTATAAGTGGTTTAAAGGGATTAAATAATATATGTAAAATAAAAAATGGTTAGTACAATATGATAAGAAAACTAAAAATAAATATTGAACATCTACACAAGAACAATTCAAAGAAAAAATTCATATATGCACTAACAATTATATATTTCATTATTTTGCATCATTTCAAAATTTAAAACATATATATTCTTTTAAGGGATTTAAGTTTAAAAAATGGACGTGTTCTCCATTTCCTTTATGAAAGTGTGATACACTATTAAATTTTCACCTTGAATCTTAACACCTTCCATAAAATTCATGATATTCCACACATCATCTATTCCTTAGTATTCATTCTTCTTATGTTTTACACACGTCCTAAATTTATTATTTCTCATCAACTCTTAAGTTAACCCTATATGATTTCCTCAATTATCACACTTTCTAGCTTAGAGATCTCTTCTTTGTATCCACTCTCTATACTTTATTTTAACTCTATGTTTTATTCTACTAGAGTAATAATTATAAATACTTATAGAGGTTGGACAATTATACTTCTTGTACTTAAATTATACTAGTGTTAGTGCATGTGTCTCTTTCACTTCCTCTCTTTCTACTTGATTCTCTTTCTTTTTTTATTAAATTATATTCAGTACCATTCTCCTTTCTTCACTCTTTTTTTCTTTACATCAATTTCATTTATTATAGATTATCTTTCTAATTTATATTTGTGTAAGGGGGAAATTGAGAAGCATGAGGAAATCAAACATGAATGAATTAAACAAGATTCAATTCAAGGAAAGATATATTCCATACCCATTACTCATGAAATGAACAATACAAGATTTACCAAATTCAATGAAATTTAAGCAATGCAAACAAGAAAGAATATAATGAATTCAACTGATTATATTGTTACCCATCTCATGTCAAAGTGTATCTACAACTATGTTGAATTGCGTTGTATCAATGTGAAGCCTCCATTATGCGCTTGCAAAAGATTCAATGTGGTGTGATGGTGATCGAATATATGTGTAAAAGCTCTTAAGAAATCAATGATTAATTTAGCATTACTTCATTGCATAAAAGATGCCAAATCTTTGATTTTTTTTTAGGATGGAGAGGATTGTTATATATATTATGTTTCGAGATGAACGTGAAAGATTAAACAATGTTGAATCAAGATCAATGGTTGAAAGTTGTTGAGAAGAATTAGATTGCTCAGTTAACTTCTGTGAATGAATCAATTAAGGATGTTAATTGATCAATTGGAGGAAATAGATTGCCTAATCTATGGAATTGAGGAAATTAGGTTGAGCCTTTAGTGGGATTGAAGAATAGATGAATCAATTAGAAAATAGATGGATTAGTCAACCAATCAAAGTGAGCAATTGGTGGATCATAATTTTCTCAATCATGAAAGTGGGTGAGGGTAATTAATTAATTGAGCCTTTTTAAGTTGAACGTGCATGTCATGTTTGACTTTTACAAACAAAGTTGTATTTGTTTTTTTGACATTTTTTGGATGATGTTTTGTTTTTAATTTAATTATTCAATTTTAGGGGAAAGTGGTTTAATTAAACTATTAAGTACTAAATATTTAATTGACTTAAGGGAATAGGATAAATTAGCAATATAATTAAATAATTGATATTATTTAATTAATCAGGAGGAATAAAGTTAGATTAGGACTTTATTAAATAAATGAAACTTATTTAATTATTAAAAAATGATAAAATAGTGAATTAATTAAATAATGTAATATTATTCAATTAATAGAGGAAATTAGGGTTTTTGATGTAATTGATGGAAAACATAGTGATATTAGATGATAGTGATGTTGACGATGAGAAAATGTCATTCAAGATGTGTGATAAGTGTTTAGTCATTTTTACACATTTACATTTTGCCCCTCTTTGAGACAAAGTACTGATTGCTTTGTTTCAAAGAATTTGATCTTAAGATCAAAATTTGAAAAATTTTATATGTCCCATTGTGCCTTGGCAATCAGTGGAAAGATGATAGGATGCTAGCTGCCCCTTGAGAGGCTGGCCGAAAAAAATCATTTTTCAGGTTGGGCTCGTGACAATGTTTTATTTTAGTTCAGATGTATAGAGCACAAAAAATTAAGCTTATAGGTCCCTCGTTGATAGTTCAAATTTTTTCTAGAGCTCATAATTTCAACCTAGGAGGGTTTCCTAGGTAAAAAATTAGGGTTTGGGGGGTTAAAATAGGTAATTAGGGTTGATTTACCCTTCATTTTCATTCTTAGCCTTTGTAAAATCTTGTCTCTGGAGATCCTTCTTCTGTGATCGTTGAGGAGCTATGGTGAGGATTTGAGGTGCCCCACACTGCACAAAGGCAGTTTGTGAGTACATGTAGCCAACTGGCTTAGCTGTTGTCGTAAAAACACTTTCCTTTTTCTCTTTTATCCTTTCGCATTCATGTAATTAATGCTCAAATTTTAATTTTTTGATAGCGATAATTTAATTTTCCATCACTTTTGCTTCAATTTTTCCACTATCACCCTAGGTATACTACCATAGTTGCAAAAAGTAGTTGTAGTTGCAAAATGTCATTGTTATTGCTAAAAGTCTCTGCTAACGCTTAACCGCTTTTGAAAAATGTCACCGCTATCGCTAGTAGTTAGTTTTGTCAAAAACTTGTCACAATCGCTATTGCAAAAAGTCTCCACTATCACCATAGAAACTATTGCTATTGCTAAAAGTCTCTGGTATCGCCATAGAAACTATTGGTATTGCTAAAACCAATAGTATAACTCTATTTGATTGTTAGTTTCAGTTCGTCGCCTGATTTTTGAGCAAAATTCTAACATTGTGGGTTGAATGTTGCAGGTGGGTCTTAAACCACTATTTTCCCAAGAGCAACAACCTTAATTGTTCTTTGAATTTATTACTGGGTTTTGTTGATGATAATGCCACTCATAGAAATAGTGTAGATAAAATCCTCACAAGCAAATCGCGAAGAAACTATCTTTACTTGAAATATTGAACCAAGGAAACCTAAGGTGTTTGTGTAATAGGAAAAGGTTGACTTAGCTTAATCCCAAGGCTTTGGTAGTCAGGTCGTGACCCTACTAGGTTCACTTTAGGGTATGATGTGATATTGTTGTTAATCTCAAGGCGACTATGGTTATCTCCAGTTTCATTAAGAATCATAAGCATTAGATACAAGATTTCCAGTTCAATCATAAAATAATCTCATGAAATCAAAAGATTTGCAATAATATTTCATGAACATCAAACAATTGTGCTATCACTTAAGTAGATTTAGCTTTCTGTATTCAACAATTTCATAGAAAATGAAATATTTTCAATAAATTTCCATTCATTTATCTATTTTTTGGAAAATTTTCTAAAGTTTAAACATCTAATCTAAAATAAAGCATCAAAATACTAAAAAATATAATTGCTCCTGGTTATTCTCCACGCATGCCCCAATATTTAATCAAATAAAAGAAAAACACTTTATACTTCACCAGATTGCTTCACAGCTAGGCATAAAATGGTGTGAGATTTTAAAGAAGGGGGTTTAGTTTGGACATCGAGTAGGTTATGTATGCACCCTTAAATGGTGCAACACATAATCTTGTTTGGCTGAACAAACAAACCAGCTTCAAAAATACATAAGATAGATAGCTATCAAATTGGCTTCGATATTGATTAAGTTTTATGTGCATACAATTTTTTAGTCTAGAATGATTCAGAAAATAGGAAAAAAAGAACAAAACTTGAAGAAGTTTTGGCTCTTTTGACATCCAAAAATTCTGAACTTAACTTAAAAGAAGTATCCCCTAGCCTTTTATAGAAGTAAGACGCGGGTAGGATAAGAAAAATACATGAGAGGAAATCTAAGGGACTAATCACATCAAGGCATGTGGAATATGGTGACTGGTAAGAGAATTGCAAATGAAGTCAACAAAGGTCAACCTCCATCTGTACGTTGAAGTCCTTCAGGTTTTTCATCTTTTTATTATTTCCAAGATAATAACTTGAATTAGGATAGTATGTAGGAACTTTCCCATATATTCAGAATGATTTCCTTATCATCTTGTTCCTACACTTTGGTTCTACCTCAGTCTTTCTACTTTCGAGAATGAGCTTCCTCGGAGGTTGGCGCTTTCTATCACCATATGTGAAATACCGGGATCCCTAGTATTCTGGTGGATTCAAGCCCCTCTGCATATAACTTTCCAGAATATGCAGCCCAATCTGGATATGATTCTATCCATGATTCAAATTTTTCTGACCATCCATACCTAAACTCTACATCGCAATCTGCTTCTCCTGCATTCACAAATTCCACCTATTAAATCCCTTAAAAAAACATTTATAAAAATCTCATGTAAATAAAACCATCATTAATTTTTTATCATATAAATCCATCATAAATAACATGCTTTCAATAAAATCATATATTCTGCATAATTATCCTTTATACCGGGTTACTGGACCATCAGACTTCTTAGATAACCTTAAAATTTAAAACTTTGCTTTGCACTGTTACCCAGTACCTGGTACCCAATATTCAACTTTACCCATGATTTTCCCAGACTTCAGTTTTAACAAAATTTCCATCTTCACCAGACCTTGACTCTCATATTGGAACATTTTGCTTTACCCTTTCATTACCTTTTGTATTTCTAACATTCTCGGTTCCCAGTACTCGATACCCGGAACACTTGAATTACAAAGTACTCTTTCAAAAATATTTCTCTTTGCTTTTCACTTCTAGTGACCTTTCCAACTAGCTAGCACCTTCCATAAGTGTTAGTTTTCACTTGGGGTCCCCAAGTCTTATGGTCTTGGGGTGTGTTGTGAGACCACACAACAACTTGCAACCAATAAAACCAAATTTAAACCAAAACTTGAGATTAAATCACCAGTCTTAAATTATAATCTGTGCATATTTTAAAACAATAACTCTTTACCTTTACCTAGATTCTGACATAAAAATAGTAAAATTCCTCCAAAAATATCCGTGTGTGCTTTGATTAATTCCAATTTTTGGATCTCAGTGAAAAAAATCAGTTCATTGACATTGAACTACATAATTTGGTAATCCTCCAAAGCCAACCAGGGATAGAGCCTTGCTACTAGTCAAGCATCCATATCCCCAACAAGGTTATCTTTGTAATTCCCCCAAACATAGGTCTACTACTAGCCAAGCGTCCATAATATATATATATATATATATATATATTGTGAAATCTCTTTTGATATTTCATTGATAGATCATTTCAACTTGCAAGCAATGAAGCCCACAATTAGGTTGGGAATTATAGTGGTAGTGAAGGTTACCTTTTAATTTTTCATTCAATGGAAATTCCTTCATCGTTTCACTACTTCCCAAAACTTAATTTAATAATTCCCTATTGGTGTGTATTCCCGACTAAAATTTACCACCTTTATGCCAAATCCTAACTAATTGCAATTCGCTATATGTTAGAAAATATGCATAAATTAAAATTTAGAACCATTATTTACCACCCTTTCCAATTAAATTTTATGGAAACTACTAAATACTTGGCTAGCGATTCCAATTTGATGATACTACACCACATTAATGGATCAAAAAAAATGTCATGATGACACTTAAACATTATCACACTATTCTGCATTAAACTCACATGCCTCAATGTGCACATATCGTCTCTTTCAAATTTCCCAAGTGATGATGTGTGTTGCCTTACCAGATTCATTTTCCTTTTTGCTTTGCACACATGAGCACCTTCATGATTAATACGGCTTAATAAAAACACAATGAAATGACCACCATTAATTTTGAAATCTTTAACTTGCTTGATTTACAATCTTCATACTGGTCAAATTTGAAGCAAATTGTCACCAATTGTGTGTAAAAATTAATTTGATTTAACATTTCACTCTGGAAAAAATCATCTGGCTACCACCTTGCTTACGATTTCCAAGACTTCAATCTAGGCAACTATGTACTGCAACTTCCTCATGATTTTCTATAAATTTCTCACTTTTCTCTAATTCTTCACACTTTTACTTTTCCTTCTTTTTATTTTGCATTTTTTGCTCTGCTAGTGCTTGCTTTCTTCCAGGTCATGGATAATCCAATTTTCTTGACCTGCTCTCACCACCAAAATGTCTTCATGGTTCATATCATCACTTAAAGGCTTGGAAATGTTTTCTTCATTAGGACTAGCAACTTCACTGTACCAAACTTGTGCTTAGTCCTTGGGGAACAATATGCGGAATCCAGAGCTTACTACTGGATTTATTTTGACTTGGATTCTCACTTTATAGCCTTGCTCTTGGACATTAGGCTTCCTGTTGAAGATGTTCACTCAGCTGCAAATATGATAGTGCGGCTTGAATATTTGGAGAATCTAGATACTGTTCTATTTGTTGCACATTCGACCATTGTAATCCCTTCCATGGATGATATTCCTTGGTTCCTAGAACACGGGGAAGTAGTTCCACTCCCGTCGTTCCTGACTGACCTCCATACTCCTGACTTTGAAGTTCACCAAGAAATTTCCTGCGTAGGATATTTAGCTCTGATGGATGAGGCATCCTAGATTGAATGAATGGCTACTCCTATCTGCAACTTAACTCTCTTTTTTTCTTTTTTTGATCCTCTTTTACAACAATAATTTGATACTTCTATGTATATACGCGACACACACACATATATATTTAGCTTTTTCATACATTTTAAAGTGTGTATTTATTGTGTCTGGTTTTATCATTTTACATTTCATAGCACAATGTTACAAATGTTTGAATTGAATCTCGTGTGTATGATAAGTTAAGCAGAATTTGCTAATGTAAATGGCCAAACAAAGAAAATAAAAAGCAAACAAAAACAAACCGTACAAAAGCTAACTAACCCTAACTAACCAAAACTCTAATCTAACAAATGACTGACCCTAATAAAGAAATTTATTTTGAGTTCAATGAAAATTTTCATTTTTATTTTAGTACGAATTACAACAGGTTTGTCCTTGAATTCATTGGAATAAATTTCAAATGTCCTACTGTAACAATGAATTTCTTTAAATTTTTTGTGTTTAACAAACATAAATTCAAAAGCGTACTTACCAATAAATTGTCTCATATGTATGAAAAAAACCTCATTAAGGTTCGATCGCACACACTTCCTCTGATTTGTCAATACTCTACCTTCTTTCAGCCCCAGTTCATGGTTTTCCTCTTTACTTTGTTCAGTTCCATGAATGGTTGCGCTCATTTCTTGATTTTCTTCTCCTCCAAAATTTTTTGTGTCTTCGGCCCTGTCTTCACTTTGAACTTTGTTAGACCAAGCAATATCACAATTTATATTGTTATCAAAGAGAGAAAAAGTAAAAAATTGATACTCTATCTTGCATAAAATCAAGAAAATTTCCTTTTTTATCTTGTGAATTTTTAGTTTGGAACAAAAAACATGTGTCTCCTGCTCGATTTTCTCACTCCTTCTCTTCACTTTTGTTTTCCACATATGAAGATAATGATGACTCATCAATGTCATTTCCTTGTTTTTAGTGTAATGTTTCTGAGTCTCATCATTCTCTCCTATCTTCCTACAAAACCTTAAGATTTTCTTCATAACAATTGCAGTTATCAAACCATTTTGATATATTTGTTAATTTTTTAACATTTTTTATTCCATTGGGGTTATACTCTCTTTCAAGATTCAACATAGTTCTCGCTAATAGTCCCTTTCTTCTAGCAATTAAAACTTCTTTTGTTAAAAGAATCACCTTAAACATAGCCAAACTTACACTAGTTAAAAAAAATTCACAATTGAGTTTACCATGATGAGTTGTATCATGAATTCTACATTCGGTGACTCTACCAAAGGTGAATAAAATCAAAGGATGTAATCTCTGGTTAAGAATTTTCCATATTTTTTCAACTTCCATTTTCAAAATACCAACTTGCATTAGACTTTTTCCTTACAAGCTACCTTTTAAACTTGGAACCAATACGTATTCCTAAACAAAACATAGAGAGAAAGATATAAAGAAAAGAGAGAGGCCCTCCTTCTAGCATGAGTTTTTGTTGACAATGATGTCACTCGTAGCAACAATGCAGATAAAATACTCATAGGAAAACCACAAAGAACCTATCTTTGCTTGAAAGAATGAACCAGGGCAACCTAAGGTGTTTGTGAAATAGGAAAATTTTGACTTAGCTTAATCCCAAGGCTCTGGTAGTCAGGTCTTGACCATACTAGGTTCACTTCAGGGTATGATGTGATATTACTGTTAATCTCAAGGGGACTACAGTTATCTCCAGTTTCATTAAGAATCATAAGCATTAGATACAATATTTCTAGTTCAATCATAAAATAATCTCATGAAATCAAAATATTTGAAATAATATTTCATGAACATCAAACAATTGTGCTATCACTTAAGTAGATTTAGCTTTATGTATTCAACAATTTCATAGAAAATGAAATATTTTCAATAAATTTCCATTCATTTATCTATTTTTTGGAATTTTTTTTGAAATTTAAACATCTAATCTAAAATAAAGCATCAAAATACTAAAAAATATAATTTCTCCTGGTTATTCTCCACACATGCCCCAAGATTTAATCAAATAAAAGAAAATCACTTTATACTTCACCAGATTGCTTCATAGCTAGGAATAAAATGGTGTGAGCTTTTAAAGAAGGGGGTTTAGTTTGGACACCGAGTAGGTTCTGTATGCCCCCTTAAATGACGCAACAGACAGTGTTGTTCAACTAAACGAACAAACCATCTACAAAAATACATGAGATAGGTAGCTATCAAATTGGCTTCGATATTGATTAAGTTCTATGTGCATATAATTTTTTAGTTCAAAATGATTCAGAAAATAGGAAAAGAGAACAAAAATTAGAAGAAGTTTTGGCTCTTCCGATATCCACAAATTTTGAACTTAACTTAAAAGAAGTATCCCTTGTATTTTTATAGAAGTAAGATGCAGGTAGGATAAGAAAAATACATGAGAGGAAATCCAAGGGATGAATCACATCAAGGTACGTGGAATATGGTGACTAGTAAGAGAATTGCAAATGAAGTCAACAAAGATCAACCTCCATCTGTACGTTGAAGTCCTTAAGGTTTTTTCATCTTTTTATTATCGCTAGGATAATAACTTGAATTAGGATGGTATGTAGGAACTTTCCCATTTATTCAAAATGATTTCTTTATCATCCTTTTCCTACACTTTGGTTTTGTCTTAGGATTTCTACTCTTGGGAATGAGCTTCCTTAGAGATTGGCGCTTTTTGTCTCCATATGTGAAATATCGGGATCCCTAGTATTCCAGTGGATTCAAGCCCCTCTACATATAACTTCCTAGAATATGCACCCTGATCTGGATATGATTTTATCCATGATTCAAATTTTCTTAACTGTCCATACCAGAACTCTGCATCGCAATCTGCTTCTCCTGCAATCACAAATTCCACCTATTAAATCCCTTAAGAAATTTTTATAAAAAATTTCATGTAAATAAAACCATCATTAACTCGTTATCATATAAATCCATAAAAAATAACAAACTTTCAAGAAAATCATATATTCTTCAATAATTATCCTTTATATTTGGTTACTGGACCATCAGACTTCTTATATAACCTTAAAATTTAAAAATTTGCTTTGCACTGTTACCCGATACTTGGTATTCAGTTTTACTGGAATTTTCATCTTCATTGGGCCTTGAATCTTAGACCAAAACATTTTTCTTTACCCTTTCATTACCTTTTGCATTTCTACCATTCTCGGTTCCCAGTACCTAGTACCCAAACCACTTGAATTACGAAGTACTCTTTCAAAAATATTTCTCTTTGCTTGTCACTTTCAGTGACCTTTCCAACTAGCTAGCATCTTCCATAAGAATTAGTTTTCACTTGGGGTCCCCAAGTCTTATAGTCTTGGGGTGTGTTGTGAGACTACACAATAGGTTTCATGAGCTAGAGAGAGATTTCCTAGACTCCATCATACTACGATATATTGCATGGATGCCTGAGGTTTGGGCTCACTAAGCCATGATGACTGCCTTGGTGGAGAGGTGGAAATCAGAGTCTTCATCATTTCACTTGCCTACTGGAGATGCGACCATCATGCTCAAGGATGTCTAGAGGATTCTCTAGATTCCTATCCATGGTGAGAGAGTCATGTACAATGTTTGATAGGGTACAATAGTGATGGAGAGACTTGTCGGGGCAGAGCACTTACCTATAGTTGATTCAGAGGTTGATTTGACTCCCTATGTTTATGATGCGGACCCAATGGCCATGTTTCTATCTAGTTTGATCACTATGCCTTTGATGCCCATTCATAGAGTGAGGATATTTCCTATTGACTGGGGGATCATCATCGAGCAGATGATGGAGCATGGGACTAGGTATGCTTGGGTTTCATGTGTTTTCATAGACCTATACAAAGACATACACAAGGTCATCTATCGTGGTGGTAGGTCTATTTCAATAGGTGTCACTCTCCTTCATGTATGCGCGTGGGAGCACATTTCAGTGACACATCCAAATGGCATTGAGGATTAGGATCCTAACAATCCTTACTCATATAGATAGGGTATCTTCATTCACTTTTCCCTGCCTGGATTGCTGTCTCATTGGAGAGGTCTTTTTGATGATATGGGTGCATTCATTTGGAGATATTGGCTAGCTTGTGAGGCATGGGAAGATGATAATGAGTCTTTGACCTATTACAGACATAATCATTGGTTGATCGATCAGGTTTCTTCGATCCTAGAGAGATATTTTCCTGATAGAGTTCTTTGATAGTTCAAAGAGAGGCATACCCGCTTTTCCAATGACTACCATGCATGATTCAGTCATACCACTCAGAAGAAGAGAGTGTGGGGACCTAGAGCTGATTTAGATGCAACAATATAAGAGTTCAAGGCACTTGCCCCATTTGGATGGGGATGGCCAATTGGTATTATAGATGCAGGGACTACCCATGGTTATGATCAGTGGTGGGCCCATCATTGGCCATTGAGATTCACCATTCCTATAGGTGGTGTGCCAATATTAGGTCATAGGGCTGCTAGAACTACATGGAAGAGAGGAGATTGATAGAGACTCTGGATAGTAGAGGAGTAGTTAGAGAGAGCCTAAGATTAGTAGCAAGATGATGGAGAGGATGGAGAGTAGCCTGATCAGTAGTGTCATGTACCATAGGCTCCTTAGGGTCCTCCTCCATAGGAGGATTTAGTAGTTTAGTTAGCACAAATGAAAACTTCTAGAGATGCAAAGGCTACATGGTGATAGGCTGTTGAGGCATAGGTATAGGTTGTGACTACTAAGAGGGACATGCTCAGAGCAAAGCATGATACACTTAGAGAAGAGAAAGATTGTTTGCTACAACTTAGTACATATTATTAGACCTTGTATGAGGCTTTTGTTCATAGGTCTTAGAGACGTCCACAGTTCGGAGAGTCGAGCATAGCTACACATGCAAAGTTAGGTGGACATTATGTTAGATAGCTACATGGATCTCCTCAGATTGTTCTTCCTCAGCCCTCTCTACACCAGAGCCATTATCACCAAGATACTCCTCTACAAGATGACCAACAGGGTTGATTGATCTTGATTTTTATATGATATTTTTGTATTAGAGACTTGTAGACATGTTTTATATATGCATTCATTGGCCTAGTTGAGGCCTCATATATATGTATTTTTTTCGTATCTTTTGATATCATACATGACATATGATGATGTATAGACATTCCCATTTTTTATGGTATATGATAATCATGTTCGATTCAACTTTATTATGTGTTATTTAATGATTATGGATGATGGTGTATGCTTATGTTTTGTAGTTTTCTAATGTGTGCATATTATGTGGATAAATGGATGATTTATATTTCTATTTGATGAATGGTGATGCATATATGATGCATTATATTTTTATTTCTTTACTATGGTCATGATATGCAATGATGATATTGTGGATGTAGGATGGATGTGGTACTAATCATATTTTTATGTGGGATTGAGCTGCTAGTTAGAAGTAGTGTTGAATGATTTAGAGATGAATAAAAATTTGATGTTGTTAGTTACTGATGAGTTTTTCTTTTTCTTGCATGGAGGCTTTGTATCTTTAGCAATCCTTATTGTTGTAGAAAATAGACATGATGCACCAGGGTATTAATAATCAAGGTGGATTTGTATCCATTGTGTGGACTTTGAATTGACACACAAATAATATTCTTATTCATACCAGACATACAAAAACCCTGTTTGAGTATATGGTTGAGTTGTGTTAAAACTTTTCAAACTAGTTACATAGAGAGGTATGGAATACCCAACATGCAACTGCTACACAAATTGTCTTAAAACAATTTCCATACATAAAACAAAGAAAGTATTTGCCATGGTAGTATCACAAAAATATCTCACAAACAACACAAACATAAATTGACAATTACTACCATCTTTCCTTCTTCTCTAAATCCTTATGGACATCCTTGAGAGATCATGGGAATGTGGTATTACAATAAATCAAAAAGATAAGACTATAAAAAGATAAAAAAATTGTAGTATTACTTGTCATAGTTGTTGTTGATGTTTCATGATGAAATTCATTGATGATGTCTATTGTAGGAATTTTTTATCCATTAAGACTCATGTTTAGGATTGTTGATATGTTTTTTAGGTGGGTATGGTAGTCTATAATTAGGATTTTTTTTCACTTGATAGTTGTCTAATCATTTCGATATTCACTTTGGGATTTTTTATTTTTTATTTTGATTTTGATTTTTGTTTTGTTTATTGTTTGCATTGGCAAAGGGTGGAGGTGACAATTTATTTATTATGGATGAAAAGTTTATTGCAGATTGTTGATAATAGAGGTAGGACCTTTTCTATTTTTTGGGTTTATTTGATGTTATTTTTGTTGTTTTCAAGGGACTAACCTAGGGCCTCAGGGGCTCATCAGAGATAAGCCTTGCCTGCATTATCCACGTAGAGGCTTGTAGTTCACTTGGTTTGATAAGAACATGTTTTTGACATTTTTTGTTTTGTGATTGTTTTGGGGTATTTTGAATTTTTTGACTAAGTTAAAAGAAAGCATGATAGATACCTAAGGGGACTAACCTAAGGCCTCAAGGGATAATAAGCCTTTCCTACATTATACATGTAGAGACCACATAATTTGACTACTGTTGAGTCAAAGCGTAACATGTTTTTGGGATTTTTATGTTTTTGATTTTGTTTTGATTTTGTTCATTTTTTGGATGTTTTCAAATTTTGATAGTTTTTCGACTATGATGGGATGTACAAGGATCCAATCCACTACCAGTTTTGGGAAGTTTCCCCACTTTGAGATAAGATTACCTTCATTAGGGGAGATGGATTTTAATGGTGCAAAAAGGTTTGACACCTGATCAGTCATCAATCCATGGTTGGTTACACGTTTATTATGGGATGGATGTGTGGATACCTTAGATAGTGTTGATAGATAAAGATGCAGGTCTTATTCAAATGTAGTGCCTGTTTGCTAGGTTTTCATTATGATACCTGTTCTAAAAGCACCACAAAGTGGTTTCACTTAAGGAACATTTTATTTCTCTTTACTATTTTTCTAGCTTTTTGATTTTTAATTTTTTTCATCTTTTGCACTGGGATACTCTGACGTGTTCAAGTATAGAACTTCTTAAGATGGTTGTTCAATGGTTCGATTAAAGGTTCCTCTTCAAGAGTATCCAATTGATAAGCTCCAGATCCATAGCTTGTTGTGATGATGAAAGGACCTACCCAATTGGGTTCAAACTTACCTTTTCCATCTTGATTCAATTGTATCTTTTGATTCTCTTTTAGTACCAAGTCACCAACCTGAAAGTTTGTTTTTTATATTTTTATTGTAGCTTTGTTTGATCCAATTCTAATAAACCTAAAGATAGATTAATATGCTCAAACACCTTTCATCTAGGAGTTCCAACTCATTCAATATGGAAACCTAATATTTCTCATTGCTGACCATGTCTTTCAGTGATATTCACAGTGAGGGGATTTCAACTTGAATAGGTAAGACAAATTCAGATATGTAGACCAAGGAAAAAGGTGTGGCACCTATAGGTGTATGAATACTGGTTCGGTAATATCATAGGGCTAGGTTTAGTTGTAAATTCCAATCATGGTCGACATCAGTAACAATATTTTCAATATTTTTTAGGATGGTTTTATTGGATGCTTTAGCCTAACTATTTCCTTGGGGATAGTAGGGTGTTGAGAATCTATGTTGGATAGAAAACTTGGAACAAATATTTTTGACATCTTGTTTTTTGAATGGGTTTCCATTGTCCATTATGATGGTTTGTGGAATTCCATATTGACAAATTAGATAACTCAAGATGAACTTGGATATCTGTTTCCCTGTAATGTATGTTAATGGAATTGCTTCTATCCACTTTGTAAAGTATTCAACTATAGTGATACTGTATTTATGCCCATTTGATGAAGGAGGAGATATCTTACCTACTAGGTCTAATCCCCACTATGAGAAATGTTATGGTGTTGTGATAGGTCTCAGTTCCTGTGCTGGTGCATGAACAAGGTCACTATGTTGTTGGTATTGATGACATTTTCTTAAGTACTTAATACATTCTTGTTCCATGGAGGGCCATAGTATCCTATTATTAGCAAGTTTTTTACTAGGTTAGGTCCACTAGAGTGGGACCCACAAATGCCTTCATGTACCTCTTGTATGGAGGTTTGTGCTTCTTCTACGTTAAGACATCAGAGTAAAGTACTCTATAAACTTTGAAGATATAAGGTGTCTCCTAGGATTGTGAATCGAGAAGTCCTACAGGAAAAGGTTTTCTCAAATTGGCTTGTCGTAAATCGAGAAGGATGATACCATGCTAGATATAGTCAAATGTATCATGGTACCATGGTGAGTTAGGACCAACAATATCACAAACTAGTTTTGATTTTGGGATATCGAATGCCAGAATGAGCAGTTGCTCCACAAGGAATTCATACTTAGGAATGTTTTATGGAATATCAAGTGAACCTATCATTGCCATAGCGTCAATTGCTTTGTTGTTGATCTGGGGAACCTATTCAAAGGTGATGATGACAGAATACTATTTGAAACTATCCACCATTCTTTTATATGGCATTAGCTTGTCATCCTTGGTTTGATACTTGTAGAGACTAAAAATTGTCACAAACCTGTGACTCCTCATTTCTCCATCATTTCCCCTTTCACTCTTCATGATTAAATAATTTTAATTATTTAATTAATTCATTTCTATCTTAATTCCTCCTTGATTAGTTAAATAAATTATATTTATTCAATTACGCCACTAATGTCTTTCCTTTATAATTAAATAAACTTTATTTATTTAATTGTTTCCACTTTCAACTATAATTAAATAATTATATTAATTATTTAATTATTGATTGTTAGCTTTTTTGTCATAAATTAATTAAATTTTATTTAATTAATGATTCATCTATTCTCTCACTTTTTGAATTAAATTTCTATTTAAATAAAAAAGTCAACCCATCTTTTCCTTTTGCAATGAGATAATGTTTCCATTATTTCAAAATGCAAATTCTTTTTCGTTCACTAACTGATTTTTCAATTAATTTCCTTACTCTTTCACTTTCGATCTTATCCCGTCTTGTCTCGATTAATTACAGCCATTGATCTAGCTAAAAATCAATTGATCATAACCTCCCTCTCATCAATCCTCATTCGTCGATCTTGGAATCTTTCGAGATGATTAATCTTGTCTATCTGTTTGAATGGCTGTCTATAAAAGAAGCCATTCTCTCCCATTTTTACATTAACAACCATTATCTCCAACTTTCTTGCTTACAATTTGTAGGTACTTGCACAAGTTAGACTACAAATATGAGGGCATATTTACAAAAGAAGAAGGAGAGACAAGAGAAGTGATTCGAGTTCAATGGAGAGTGTTTTATTTGTTTGTTTTCATTTTGATCCTTTCATATGATTGTTTTCTCTTCTTTAGATTTGGATTTTATCTTAGATTTGTGTTGTGGTTGTCACTTAGTCTATGCTATTTAATTTTTCCCATCTTACATTCGTGAACCTGATGTGAAGGACAAGATTTTGCAAGATTTCATACGGTTTTTTTTTTTTTTCAAATTTTCAGTACAAAATGACACATCTGATAAATGCAGTGATACAACTACCAGGAAATGACACATTTGCTCAAAGAAGAAACACACTTGACAAGAAACGACACATTTTCTAGGTGGGAAAATTCAAATTTGCAATGCAATCGCTCTGGTGCGACACAACACATAAACACAATTGTTGAAAGGAACGACACATTTGCTCAATATAAATTTCCATTTTTAGTGTCTTTTCTTTTCTTTTCTTTTGAAGCTTTTTCAAGTATTGTAGTGTTTTTTGGTTGCTAACTTCTTTTTTTATCATGTGGCTTTGGATTAGAACTTCTAGAAAAGAATTTCTTTCAAAACAAACAAAAAAATTGAGCTTTATTTTTAGTTTTAAGAAAATTTCCTTTTTACAACTTGCATCTTTCACTCATAAAGGTTAAAAAGAACAAAAAACTACATCTTTCACTCATAAAGGTTAAAAAGAACAACAAACTACATTTTTCACTCATAAGGTCTAAAAAGAACCACAACTCACATTCTTACACTCATGAGTATTAAAATGAATTGGCATTTCATGTCAAGGGCATAAAACAAATCCAAGTGTCTTCAAATAATAAGCAAGGCTTAAAATCAACCAGTGTCTTTCATGTTTGGTGGTTTACAAGTGTCTTAGAAAGTGCATATGCTCTCCTCTCATGCTGTTAGGCGATGTTGAGTGACCAAAAGCACCTCTTTGGCATTTGTAGAATCACACCACATATTTGGATTTGGGCTTTAAATGAACTTCATGCGAGTGTAAGGAAGGGCATTGTGTGTGTTCCCTCCTTGTGCTTTACATGATTTGGGTGGTCGAGCTGCAAATGTACTTCCTTGCTTTTTTATATCCTTAGAGGTCCTACCACCCCGCTTCGAAAGGTGGGAATGACCCAAGTGGTAACGAGGTAAAGCAAAGCTCTTCCGAACTACTATATAAATTTGTGGTTGTAAGGAAATATTGCAATCAACAGGAAGCAATATGTGATAGCTCTCCCCCAATATCCACTACTGAATTTGATTCCATTTTCTGACGAATGTTCATTGGTTTTTCGACAAACATTTGTCAGAAAATCGATGAATTGACGAAAAAAATTTGTCGCTATTTTTTCATCGAAATTCTGATGATGAATTAAACATCGAAATAATGATGCAGATTCGTCGGTCGTCGGCATCATAAAATGACTTGGATGTTCGTCAGAATATCGATGAAAACTTTGTGTATCCCCTGATGAATTACAACCAAAATGCAATTGCAATGGCTCTTTCGAAGCGTCAAAACAACACCAGAAGTTCATCGCCATTTCAATGAAATGGGAAAGGAGTTACGACGAAGTCTTCATTGAAGTTAAGCAACTTCATCGGACTTTTTCTATGATTTTTCGGTGGCCTTCGTCAAACCTTTTCTGTGATTCGTCGGTGGCCTTCGTCAAAATTGTGACGAAATGGGAAAGGAGTGACAATGAAGCCTTTGTCACAGCTAAGCAACTTCGTCAGACTTTTTCTATCATTCGTCAGTGGCCTTCATCAAAATTGCGATGAAATGGGCAAGGAGTTACAACGAAGCCTTTGTCGCAGCTATAGCAACTTCGTTAGACCTTTTCGGTGATTCATCGATAGGTTTCGTTGAAATTGCGATGAAACAATACAATTTTTTTTTTTAAAATATTCATTGAAATGTACCATCGTGGAGACTCTTGGCGATGACCACCGAAGCCAACCCATCAATGAGAGATCAATCATCAGCACAAGATAGAAAAATCACTCTGACAATCCATGTCTTTCCGATGACTTCCGTCGAAAAGACAGATCCAATGTCACACCGATCTGACCTCTCTCAAGAGTTTTGAACACTATTGGTTATCAACAAGACATTTTGAGGGTCTCTTCAATTAAACAAGTGTCTAAGAGAAAGTAAACAAATGGAACCCATTAATTTTCTTATTTTGGGGTTCTTTAAATCATAGAATAGATACCATCTTCTTGTGTATAATGTACTTATATTCAAATTTGAATTCAAGACCAACTATCATTGCATGTTCCATTTTACTTGCACAGAGTATTCTATATGCAATATATTGATAATGCCAAATGATTTATGGTGTTGTACAACTCTACCTATCATCATAGTTTTGTTGTTCCCCCTGAGAGAATCCTGCAAAGACAAGTTTACAATACCAAGTCAAATAATATGAAAAAGACTTACTTCCATACAAATTAAATGATTATTCTCACAATGGCAATTGTCTAATTACAACAACAATTCCATGAAAGGTTATCCATGCTTCATAAGAGATGACTGATCATACATATAGGCTAGATGCATAGAAAAAGCATTACACTTGAGAACAACCAAGGGCTAACAAGGGAAGGAGTTAAGAAACGTTTGGATTGAAGAGAAAATGTGTAGGCAAAGCGTTGCGAGTGTCAAAGAGAACAAATCTTGTAGAACATATTCTTGACCTAATCAAGCTCTTGAACAACTTAAAAAAATAAAATATTAACACATACATGAGACATGTAATGAACTTCCAATATCTGCTATCTTTTTCATTAATCACGAGGTAGGTAAAGGAGAAATAATTATAATTGTAACACTATTCATAGTCCGATAAATTATGTTCGTAATTTGTGTTCAATGGACCTCAGTTTTATCATTATCTTGCCCATCTAATACCATATTTTAATCCAAGGTTCAACTATCTCAGATCTAAAGAAGCACTTCAATTAACCATTTAAAGTACTATAAAATAAGGTAAGACTTTTACTTGAGAAAGATTGGGTACACTTGCGATTAAAGTTCTATATATCCCAGGATTTATTGGCACACAGACACAACCTACAACATATGAAGTAATGGATGACTACAAGTTAGTGAAATGGTCCTTAATATGTGACTGGTTTGCAAATTGATTGGTAGAAAATAAGGTTACAAATAGATCTACATAAAAAATTATGAGGACAATCTACTGCAATCATCAAAATAGATGAAAAGTGCAAAGGAAAGAGCAGAGCTACATCTCTAGAGCCTAAAAAAAACACATGCAAGAAACATAAAAAAATGACAAACTAGTTTTTGGATGAATACAAAATGGTGCCTTCAACAAGTGATTCATATGCTTTCACACTTGACACAAGACATTAAGAAGATTTTAGTCTTTCTCTGTGAAATTAACTACTTATAGAATAAACCCAGAAAGAAATATTATATACCTCCATGTCTAGCCGAGGGTAGGTATAAGAGAAAATAATTTCCTCAATGCAATGCCAAAAAATATCAATGTGTGTGTAGGTTTGTATTACTCAAAATATCATTTCATTTCCTAAGGAAAAATACCAAAGTGATGTTTTAAATTTCAATCTTCACATAGGCTCCCTTATTGCTACACATGCATATACAAGCATTATTCAAGCTCTAAACTATTCAAATATTAAGGATTTAATTAGCTATAAGATGGAAAGTTGTTGTTTAGACATAATCCATCATCTTTTACATATCTTTATTCACTCCTAGTGCTTCAGATAAATTTGTGTAAATGAGACAGAAATGTGAATATTTTATGACAAAGAAAATTCTTAAAAGGAGGGGGGAGAGAGCAAAGGGTAGGGGGAAAGAGAATGCTTGAATGTATAGAAAAGTATAACATTTTGATCATTATAACAATGAAACAAATCTTAGGTTTGAAGCATTAATATCATTTACAACATTTATGATCAAGAATGAATGTAAGTAGAGAAAATTTTGCATACCTACAGATGGTACAAAATTTCATGGTTAAGTGGAAGCCTTCCATCAACAATAAGATCCAAATATCCGTGTATCTATCTCAATCAAGCCTCTAAACCCTTCAAAGCTGTCAATTTTTCCACTAACCTGTTATGCACAAAAGTCAAATTTTAGAGTTATGTCACCACTAAAAACAGAAGAAACAGAGCTTTGAAACCAAATCCACACACAACACAATGTGGTATTCATACAAAGCCATACAAACAAACTAAACTCAGAACATTGGAATGAAAACAACTTAAAATTATGATGCAGAGCATGGATTCAGAGTATAAAGAATCATTTTTCTGCCACCATAGTGAAAAGTTAGCACTTTCTTCATCTTTGCATATTGGTTTGATGCTTCAAACAATTAATTTCTTATATTGAAAAGTGCATTACCTTATTGAGCTTCCCCTCACATCACTCTCAATTCCCCATACCCAATCATATAACATTAATCATTCATTCATCCATTAATAACATATAACATTCATTCATTCATCCATTAATAACATATAACATTCATTCATCCATTAATAACATCTAACATTCATTCATTAACATATAATATTCATTATTTCAGTTTTTACATATTATCAAAAATATGTTTGTCATGATATGATTACAATCACTTTTTTTTTGTTTCTTTTTTAAAGCTAAAAAAATCTGAAGTGGAGTATCATTTTCTAAATCATCTATCCCCCTTTTAGTTGTTCTACCCTCTGCTCGTGATCTTAATGTACGCCTAGTCGTCTGCTCATGAAGTGGACACCGCTACAAGGG
>VDFB02016753.1:0-19329 GCA_007258455.2 Sequoia sempervirens | reverse complement strand
CAAGTGTTGTTCCTCATCAAGGAACTATACTCTTCCTCCATGGTTGCATCCCATTCAGGAACCCTGGAGACTTCCTTGAAGGATTGTGGATTTGAAGCTGACGCAATGAGAGCATGTGGAAGAGGCTCATGCTCATGTTGTGACCTAGTCCTTTGATTATCCAAAGGATCCCCAACAAGTGGACCTGCTACCTCAAGAGTCTGACGAGCCCAACGAGGTCTAGTAGGGGTAGAAGGGTGAGGCTCCTCAACTAGAAGTGGACCTTGTGAAGGTGTAACCTTGTGAGTCGGTGAGGAAGGAGAGTCATCATCATTTGAATTGCTATCATTGCTGTCAACTGTGGAGGAAGGAGGAGTAGAAGAGTCAAAGCTAGGTGAGCTTTCCTCAACATGTACACTCCTCTCAAAGAAAATCTCATGAGTTTTAGGATCCATTAGTCTGTATGCCTTAACACCATCTACATATCCCACAAAGATACAAGGCCTGCTCTGTGGCTCCTATTCCCTACGTTTCTGTGGAGGAATACGAGCCCATGCTGGACTCCCAAAAACTCTGTAGTGTTTCACAACAGGTTTCCTAGAAAACCAAGCTTCAAAAGGAGTGATACCCTTCAAAGCTTTATGAGGAACCTGATTCTGGATGTAGGTGGCACAACTGATTGCTTCTGCCCAAAAAGATGGACCAAGAGACCTGACATGTATCATGTAACTTTCCATTTCCTTGAGGGTTCTATTTTTCCTTTCCACCACGCCATTCTACTGGGGTGTGTAGGCAACAAAATCCTGTAAGTAAATTCCCTCAAGTGTGCAAAATTCATCAAGTCTATTGTTCACATACTCTCTGCCATTTTCTGTACGAAGGATCTTGACTTGCTTCCTGGATTGCTTCTTAGCATGTGCTTTGAAGTTGAGAAACTTGTAAAATACTTCACTTTTGTGACAAAGGAAGTAGAATTGAGTGTATTGTGAAAAATCATCAATGAAAGTGAGGACATAATGATATTTTCTAAAGGATGACATTGGAAATGGGCCCGATACATCACTGTGAACTATCTAAAGAAGATCCAAGGCTCTCCAAGAGTTCCCTCTATCAAAATTCTCTTCAAGATGCTTGCCCATGGAACATCCTGAACATACACCCTCAAAGAAATTGAGTTGAGGAAGCTCTTTGACCATGTTCTTGATGTGAATTTGTTGTAGATAGCGGTAGTTGAGATGACCAAACCACTCATGCCATATCTTACTCTATGAGTGTGAATGAGTGATCAATGCTATAGAAGGAGCATGAGGTACCCAATTAGAGAATGATTAAAGCCTTGCATTGTGATTAGCTTGACCCATTGCAACCAAAGCATCAATTGCAAGTTCCTTTACCATAACTATGTCAGAAGTGAATTCAACTTTCTTACAATCTACATGATGTGTGACTTGGTAGATGGAGAGAAGATTGGTGCTCAAGTTTGGAGCATAGAGCACATCCTCAAATGTCCCATCGCCCATCTCAATTGAACCTTTCCCCTCAGCTTCCACTTGTGTATTATCACCAATGAAGATGTGAGGCACTGGAGAGGAATCCAAGGAGGAAAATTTCCCCTTTGAAGAACACATATGTTGAGTAGCCCTTGAATCAAGAATCCACTATTGTGATGAACCTCTTGTTGCAATGAAAGCTTTTCCTTTTCCCTTAGACTGAGGTGAAGTAGAAGTGGAAGGAGATGAGTCCTTCTTCTTATAGGAATTAGGAAAATTGATGTTGTTCTTCTTGTGGTCAATCATCATTTTTCTTGGCATGACAATGATGATCCTCATGTCCAACCTTTTTACAATATACACAAGTTGGTTTCTCCTTCTTGCTTGAGTTGTTCTTTTTTGAAGAAGATGATGATGAGCCTTGTTGTGGAGGAGTGGATTGTTTGTTTTCTCCTTGTGGCTTTGGTGAAGATTGCTTTTGGCCTTTCCATTTTCCTTGCTTGTTGTTCCATGATTGACCACCAATGAAGTTGAAGACTTGAGAATTCACATTTTCATCAACTTATTTTGCTCAAGAATCAAAAGATTTGTGAGAGCCTCAAAATATGGTGATGTGAAGTTGCTAATTGTCAATCGTTGAGTCTGAAAACTTGAAACAAAGGCTACATACTCGGTTGGAAGCTTGTCCAACAAGTTGAAGACCAATTGATCATCCTCTTTCTCAGTACCACAATACTTTAGTTGTGCTCTTAGCTCATTTTACTTAGTGACATAATCCTAAATGGTGTCAAAATTCTTGGGATCAAGTCTTAGGAGATCATTTTCAAGCTTGAATCCCTTAACCTTATGAACCTTTCCATACAAAGTAGCGAGCTTATCCCAAGCTTCCTTGGCTGTAGTACATTTATCAACATGGAAAATGAGATCATTTGAAATGAACTTTCTAGGTGTACCCAATGACATAGAAGTTTTAGTGAGCCAATCCATATATGTAGTTGCATCCGCCTTAAGATCCGTAGGTGTAGTTATGGTTCCATCAATATAGTAAATTAAACCTTTTTCCATTAGTTTACTCCATGCACATACTTTCCATGTAGCATAATTATGTGCAGTTAAGAGTGGGAATTTAGATGAAACCATGATGGAATGCAATATTACAAGAGAGAAAATAGGCACAATCACACAAGAGACACCCCTCCAAATTCACTCAATCAAAGTACCCCCCCTAAGAAAAAAAAGATGATTGTGGCACTTTATAATTTAGTGTGTGTACAATAGGACACTTGCAAATTGGCTAAGTAGACTTATGATTTTTGATTTATAGCTTGCCACAAATAGGTTGAGAATAGACTAGAACAATGAAGCAAAAACCTAAATTGAGATCTATGCAATACAAGTGCTAAATAGGCCAAAAAAGACCATTTGATGAAAGTACAAAATACACTCAAGATTGCTTTAAATTGATTACAAATTCAAGAAGTAGATGAAAATTCATACAGTTTAAAAAACAACAACACCTGAAAAGGAGTTCGTATGTGCCTGTACGGAGCCCCAAAAGTTGTAGAAATGAGGATTGGACAAGTATAGTGTTGAAAAAATAAATTTTTTGGAAAATATGTTTACCAAAATAAAAAACTAGCTACATGGCTGTGAAATACATGAAAAATTATCCCAAATAAAAAAAATTGCTCAGAAAAAGGAATTAAAATGAGCAAGTTAAGGGCATTTAAAAATTGACTGTAAATTCAAAACACTCAATCGTGAGGGGGCTAAAAATTTGAAATTGGCATTGACGTCATCAACAACTGAGCTTAAACTTGATGTCTAAATGGATGTCACGCTAAAAAAAGCTCCTCAGCCGAAATATTCCTCACTATGCCGGTATATGCCCTCTTTGCAAATGGAATCTCTAAAGAATACACCAGAATATTCTCCAAGGAATATTCAGTTGACTTGTAGCCCGAATTTTGACTGAGCACTAGATTCTTTTTATTTTTGCCAATTTTTTTGTATTCCGGCCGATATGGGAGAGTGGGGCCTACCTACCACGCGATGTGGATTGACCCACGTGGTACCCTGCAAGGGTACAAAATACCTTTGCAGGTACTTATAGTTCACAAAACAAACTTATATTTTTTTTTTGATTTCTTTATAATTTTTTTTTTACAAACAAATAAAATTGCAAATATAAATTTTTGATTTTTTTAACAAAAATTTAATTCGCAGAAAATGAAACTATTTTTTTTATAAAATTTTTTTTGTACTGACATCATTATGGCTGGGCTGTATGGCTTGGCCAACACTTTTTTTTTTTTCCTTAGCGGACAACTTTGTCCAAATTCGATGATTTGACAGTTGATTTAGGGGTTTTTAGCCCTTCTAAGCATGATGGCGATGCCATTTTTGGCTAAAAATACTCCGAGAATATAACTTACCTGGGGATCAAGATCTAATGCAACAAGCTCCCAAAATGCATCTGCAATAAAGAGCCAAAAATGGAACCCCCCTAAATCTGGTATTTCTCTCTTCAGAAAAAGACTATCCAATGGCACCCAACCTGCTCTAATACCATGTAAGAACTATAAAAAGAAACAATAGGATCAAGAGACCAAAGATAGCACAAAAGAGAGAGAATATGATGATTGTATTCTCAATATGCATGAAGAAGTTCAATTACAAGTATGTACAAGGCTTGCTTATAAAGGCAAGCTAGGACACAAGGAAGGGCCATGAATGAGACAAGTGTCACATTCATGTGCAAGGGTAGGTAGAAAGAAATAATAGATAATTGCATGAAAGGTGGATCACCCACCTAAAGTGGAATTATCATGCCACGATAAGTGGAGATAAAAAGGTAATAACTAGATCACACCATAGAGAGTGGGATTTCTCCTACACACACTTCCCTAAGTGTCTCAATCACATCTCTCAATGTATGCACAAACCTAGATGCAAGATGCAAATAACTAGGTGTCACAAGTGCAGACTACAATCATAAACATTCCCTAAGTAAGCTCAAGTAAAGTGTAATAAGTAAAATACTTATTTACACCAACAAATTTTAATCATCATTTTGATCAATTTGGTAGTATATTTAGTCATTTTTATTCATTGATTTCACTAGTAATATATCTAGTCATATTTATTCACTGTTAACACTAATTTCTGTCAATTGATAGTATGTTTAGTCAATTTAATTATTAATTGATGTCATTTAGTAGTATATTTAGTCATTTTAATTGACTGATATTTATGGATTTAAGCATAAAACACAAAAATACAACCTCCAGTAAATCAATTTACTACAAATATAAAGACAACCATTGATAAAGGAAAAATGGGTGAACTTTATTAATACAAAGAAGGTGTTCTAGTTCACAACTTCAGAAATGTGGAGTGTGAGAACAAAGACACAAGACCAGACCCTTAGGATCAAGCTTCACAAACAAATACACCTTCCCTTTAGGATCTGAATAAATGTGTGCAATTAGCTAACAAAGGAAAAGCTATAGAGAGAGAACTTTCAGAGAAGATATGAAGCTACAAATATTCTCACTGACCTAATAAGTACAGTAGGATCAATCCTTATAAAAGGAGATCAAGAAACCATAAAGTGAAACCTAAAAGGGAAACCCTAGTGTGCACACTTAATAATTAATTATTAATGTGCCTAAGTTTAGCTTAAGTAACTAGAGTGATAAGTGACTTAATTAATTAACCAATATGATTAAATTAATTAAGTAAAACAACTTATTACTCTAACACCCCCCCTTAAGATGAACTTAGGAAGTAGCTAAAACACTAAGAAAAAGATGCATGCAAGCAAAGATGGGTCCCGACAAACAAGGCCAAGAAGGTACCCATGTACAAACAAAAGATCTCTATAAGGTAGAGAAATAGAGAAAACCTCATGGGAAAAAAAAACTCTACTCCAAGAAGAGATCAAAGGTGATTGAAGGTTTGAAAAGCCTCCAAATCAAGGAAATGTCCTGAAAAAGAAGAACATGTAGAACATCACAGAAGCATGAAGAAGTTGCAAACTCTGTCAAAAGATGACTGCTACAGTGTCGAAGAACCTCCTCTGAAGATAGGATGATCAGGATCAAGAGACCTTAATCTGCATGCAGGTGTCCCTAACTGACACTTCTTTCAGATACATTGGCAAACAAAGGAAAACTTGTCTGGAACAAAGGAAGTCACAAATGGCACAAAGTACCAATAGTCTGAAAAAACTGATCAGCAGAGATGAAAGATTCCTTCAAAGGCTGAACAAGGCATTAGCCACGAACAATAAATACACTTCATAATCTTGAAAGGGAGGCATGATAGGCCTGCTGAAGCTAGATGTGATATAAAATGGAGTGCAGAAGAGGAACCAGGCTGTCGAGGATTACCAAACAGCAAGTACAAAAATGATAGAAGGATGTGAAACCAAGTCACATCTTGAGAGAAGGTATAAGAGAGAGCTAACAAGGTAAAACATCAGCCTTTACATGGCACTTTATATCATGTATACAGAGTCCAATGAGAACCCATAGTGATATTTTTTCAAAAGTAATACTACACATACAATGTTGAGACTTTATCTCAGTCCACGTTTACAAAGAGAAATATGCAATGTGAGCCCATAATGTCTACAATGTCCAAATAAGACAATATGCTGAAAATACAATTCTCTTACAGAAAAAGAGGAAATTGGTAGCACCATGATGAAGTACACAAAAAAAAATGCACTTTCCAAAAAAATAGCACCCAAAAAAGTGTTCGGATGCAGAAGATATGGCCCGTCAAAGTCTCCAAAACGAGAACTGAATAGCTACAACACTGATAAAAAAGAATTCTGGAAAAAACTAGAAGACTAGAAAAAACCTACACCACTGCAAAGAGCATGAAATTCCACCCCATTTCAAAAAAAATTGCACGCAAAAAGACCACCGTAAGGCTGAGATATGGCCTCTAGAAGTTGAGGTGTAAAACTAAAAAGCCCAACGAAGAGGGGCTAAGAAGAGCAAAAAGTGATCTCCGCCAAATTTAGGAAAAACACCTCCAGATCTGGAGGTCCGCCAATTTTAGTGATGTTGGAAAAATTTCTCCAATTACAGTGCATTATTTTGCAAAATATGAGGCTATTACAAAAAAATGTTTTTTAATAAAAAAAAAAATAATTTTTTTTACTTCAACAAGAAAAAGCTACAGAGAGAGAAAACTTTCAAGGAGATGTAAGAAGCAGGATATTCTCCGTTAAATAGTGTAGTGAGGATCAGATTCTTCAAGGAGATCAAAACCCTAAAAGGAAACCCTAGATATGCACATAATAATTAATAATTAATTGGTGTAAATGTGCCTAAGTTTAACAAGTAACTAAGTGATAAATGACTTAGTGTAATTAATGATGATTAAATTAATTTAATTAAAATAACAATGCTCAACAGAAATGAGAGTATTACAAGTCTTGTTATTTTTAGGTCACAAGAATGAAAATCTAGGTTACAATATTGCAAAGTATTTTTAAAGAGAAACTTCTCAAGTTTTTGCAATGGTGAGCACATGTTTGAGGCAACCCTAGTTCAGTAAGGCACATGCCTAATTTCATCTCATAGAACTTCTGGCAGCAGGAAATCTTAGGAAATTTGGCAGCTTGGGAGTCCAGGGAGAGTGTTGATGCGTGTCCATATATGAAGCTCTCTCTCCTTCAATTACAATCAACAATAGCCAAACTAGAATGGCTGTCCTTTGCCCTTTACCATTTGGTATGAGCTTATGTTAGGGGTGCACCTTTTCTACTATGGATAAGATGCACTCAAGTAGCAAGCAAAATTAATATTAGTCTCAGGTCAAAGAATAAAAGTGTATTGCCTTTAGGTTTACAAAGAGTACAAACCTGGCAGAAGGAATAAATCAATTAAGCTGGCTCAGCGATACATAGAAACAAAGTATTCAGCATGGGCACAAATATGAACCCTTGATTTCAGAACCTTGTTCCAAAGTTAAGAAAGGTGATAAACTCAGGTTAACAGATGGAGTGACATGTGGCTGCTGCTGGGAATGGGCTCAACACTAACAGGATTCAGGGTGGCCAGTATGATCAAGAATTTCTAGAAACTAAGCCCAAGAATTCCATCAGACTTGGACAATAAAAATATCAACCTTGGTTCATGTGTTGTCTCAGTAAAGACCTACACCATTAAAGAATCCACTTATACATAAATTCCAAATTAAGTTGATGAGAAAAGGTCTTTGATATCCAACTGGGAACCCTTAACAAACAAAAATTACTAATATGATGTTTCACAAAAAGTTTCCCAACTGTGACATCATCTTCCCCATTCACTTTACAAGCACCGCCCAATTCAAATTTTGAAGGCACAAACACATAAGGTACTTTCTGCAATGGTAATTTTCAAACTAATGATTAATAACAAAACTTAAGGCATCCATTAAACTTGCAAGAAAACAACTACTTGATCAAATACACAGAAGCATCACCAAATGGTTCAAAAATCATCGTCAGTATAATTACAACAATTTGATGTTCTTGTGCAAGTTATTTAGGTTTATTCTCTTACAATTAACCAAAACTAGAAAAAAGGGTAGCAAGTCAGGGAATTTGATTGTGGGAAAACTTCATAGTTAAAAGGGTTTTGTACTATGTCAAACATCATTTCATTAGTTTCAATCCCATCATTTTACCCATGTGCTTACTGCCCTATACAATAAGAATCAAATTTTGTTTATTTTATTGGTTTCAATCCCTTCAATCCACCTTTGCAACATCTACATGATGTAAAGATTGCTAGTGAATGGTTGAAACATATCAGAGGTGATTGAAGGAAGGCCTCTCACAAATTAAGGAATGATGCAGGTATTGCATGACACATGGAGTTAACCTAAAAATGTTGCAATGCCCATCTAACAACTTAAAAGGTTGCAATAATGTCAAAATTCAAAATGGTACAAGGAGAGAGAAAAAATCAATACCTTATCTTTGATAGGCGATCAAGGGATCATTCAGGTAGTAGGATCATATCAACATGTAACTTCATAAACTCTAATGTTTCTCAAAATTATAACGTCTTGGATTTATTTACCCAGCACCTAAACTCATTGGGAATTATAAAAAGGAAACCAAATAGTCCTTTGCTTTCATATTGGATCTCAGGGTCTCAACCTACAAACAAGCTCATTAAATAATGAATTGTTTCAGAAACTTCCTTAATATCCCATGTCTTAAGTGAATGACCTTCAAGTGGGGTTGAGGGTTTGAAGTGAAATTACCCTCTTCTTGGTATCAACTTGACTTTGATCTTTGTTTATTATCTTGGATGTAGAAATATGGCAATAGCTGCACTCATAAATCATTATTAGAAAGAAAATAACCATGATCCTCTTTATTAAGAATAAATCCTTCTAAGATATTTCAAAGACAATATATTCAGTTAATTTCTAAGAGGTAATTTCTACTATCAGAGCAACGCTAGATCTATTTACTGTATAATTTCCTATTAATTTGAATGTAATAGAAATAATAATTACAGATTTGACACCAAATGGTACATTCGTTGTTTTGACTAACAATTGTATTTTGATAAATACCTTGATATATTGATTTAATAACAAGGAAGATCAAATAGAGACAACAAGATAACATTCATTAATTCCTTCAACAAACAATTAAGAGCAAAGGATTGCATTATAGTTATAACTTTCATTCTATTGATCTTCAAAAAGATTTTACAATACATTTCAAAATTTTGTTCTGATTGACATGTCAAAAAGTGTCTTGTCAGTTACCCACTTTTAACATAAATAAAAAAATCTTAATTATCATTGTTTACATAAAAAATTAAAAGAAATGAAAGATGAAAAGAGAAGAAAATTTATCAGATGTTGAAGTCCACAACACTCGCAAGGTATGAAAGTCTGTTACTCATCATAAGGTACCTGTGATCATTCAGATCTGGCAAGGTCCTCTCTCCATGATAGTATCTGCAAGGCTTGGTACTTCACTGCAAGGCCTATTCTTCTAAGGGAGCTAGATATGTCTACTCCCATTGGTACATCGTGCAATCATAAGGCCATTTGTACTCCTAGATTTTTTGTGCGTTGGCCAAGTGACTCTTCCATCTATTTTCCAATAACCCTTTGGTATCTGTGATGAATTTTGAGTACCCAACATCCAGTGCAATTATTCCATCCAAGGTTAAATTGAGGTGGTGAATATTTATGTCACCATCCTTCTTTTTATTAGTGAGGCAGTTGGGAACAATTTTGCTAAACTCATTTGTCCAATCCTTGGAGCCTTTCAGTTGATCATCATCCCTTAGTATCTTAGGCATAGACCACTGCTTTAGCGTGTGAAATGAATCCATTCTTTCCTTAATCTTTTGGTATTTTGTAGACATGTATTGAAATTCATTTGTGATCATTCAGACCATTTGCTCAGTAGGCTTTAAAGCTGTGGGGGCCTCAACACTCCTTTGTAAAATTCCACACAAAGTCATTAAGATGCAATGTATAGGTTTTCATTTCTTGACTAAGGGGTCCAATATAGGTACATGGGCCTTTATCTAATCAACTGCTTGTGACAAGGAAACATAACATTCATAATTTTTTTCCAATTTGTCCATAATTAGTTTAACCATATGCTCCAAGATCTATTCCAATATCCTGAGGGTTTCTCTCTTTGCTCTTTCCTTTGTTTCTTCATTACTCTTTTTCAACTTCTCAATTTCTTGTTTTAGCACATTAACTTGTTTAACATTGATTTCACCTGTATCAGTCTAGATGGCAGGGGGTTGGTATACTATTAATTCTGTGATTTGGGAAGGACCTGCTTCCTTCAACTGCTGTTTCAATTTCACATTTTCTATGAATAACCTATTCACTTCATCATTTAGAGCTGTCTTTGCTTTATGATATTCTGCCAATCTAAGCTCCATAGCTTTAACCGCATCGCTAGTAAACATTGTTGAGTGCATTGTCATAGTAGCTACCTCTAATGCTGACGTTTCTTGAAGTGTCTTTACCATGGTAGTCCCTCTCATTTCTTTTACAACATCAAGCAATCTTGGTTTTTCTATTCTTTTTTGCTTTTCCCAAAAGGATAGGGTTTCAAGTCTTGGATTGTAACCTGTGCCACTCATTCCCTCATCTAAATTGAGTTCAGAAACCAACATGGGATCTTCTTGGCTTCTTACTTGATCCAATAAGAATAACTTTTTTAACTCCATCCCAAGAATAATTAGTATATTGCTTTCTAAGATCAATTTTCTTGCTTCTTGGGGGCTAACAGTAATTTCATTAATCCTAAGTTCTTCAAGAGTCTGGGCAACAATCTAGTCATGCTGTGACTCCTCAGTTCCCATCTTATTAATTTGGAGTCTCTCCTCAAATTATTTCATTTTCATCTCAAACCAAAAATTCTTAAACACGAGAGTTTGAATAAATTCATCATCTTCAATAAATCTAAGGGCATCAATCACCCTTTCATCATCATGCACTTCTTGATCATTATGACCATGTACACCCACTCTTTATTTTGGTTTGTGAGCATTAGTTGCAAGCTTAGGTAGTGGCTGATCAACTTCATCATCTTTAAAATTCAAAAGTACATCAACTACCTCTTCTGTATCCCCTACTCCTTCACTTATTTCATATGCCACTAAGGGGGCCACTCCATGTGTCTTCTTCCTTTTAGGACTTGGTTGCTTAGGGGATGCTTTTGATTGTATTATGGTAGTGTCTAGTAGGGGCTTTGTGATTACAATACCTCTTGGTTTAATGGGAAGCTTGGAGGGTTTCAAAGACTCACCCTTAGGTTTCTTTTCTGGTTGAACATATAATGTTTAAAAGTTGTCAATTATTACATTCATCCTTTTGATAGAATCCTTTTCTTCAACATAGAATCCTTGGAATCCAGTGTCCCTTTTCTTCTCCTCCTCAAGCATCTTTATGATTTCCCACTTCCTCTTCCTCTGAAAAACTTCATTAGGTGTAAAGTAATTTCTTATTACATCTTCTTCATAATCCATTACATGGGTAATCCCAACTTTAGTGAGAAGTTTCTACTTTATAAAATTAATATTCCCTTCAGGATCAAAGACCCTTTCTCCTCATGACTTCAATGAATACCAAATCTTCAAATAGTTCTACAATTCTTCAAGAGTGTCAAACCCTATGTATAACCCCTTACATTCAATTAGGTTAGGGAGGAATGTCCCCTTTTTCTATCTTTTCATAACATCCTACTCCATCCATAACATTTGCCACATAAATTCTAAAAATTCAATTCAAATAAAAACAAATTTAGGTAAAACATGTGGGGCTTGAGGACACCCATAGACCCTTATTACTGTTTGGTCTGCTAAGAAGAACCAACCAACGAAATTGTGAGTGTGTCCCTGCTCTGGCTTCAATGCTAAAGGTCTTAATACTTGCATGATTTTATTAGGAAATCTTGGTGAAATATGACCAAGAGCAGCCATGAACTTTACTACGAAATCATCATGAAATATTACATAATCACTATTTTTACATCTACTATCCCAAATGTAACACCAGTTTTGTACATGCAACCTATTCCCTTCATCATCAGGTATTCCCAAACACATTCTTTTAGTCCATTTGTTTCTATTTTGGTACAATATTAAGTGACACAACATAGAGTATTTCCTAAAAGTGATGGAAGCTAAGTTCTCTCTTACTTGCAAAAATCCCTCTTGTAGCCCTTTCTCAATTTCAGCAACAAAGTCATACTCAATGTTGAATTCATGATTTTGTATCCTCATTGCCATCATCATGAGATATGTTGGCATCCTCTCTTCAACATCTATTCCAAGCACTTGGCACAAAGCAAAATAAGTTCTTTGAAATATACTTGGAAGTCTTCTGTGGCAAATGACTCATTTTGGGAGGGGGAGATAGGTATCCTCCTATTGTTTACACCCTTTTTCATGTGTAAACGAAGTTCATCACTCCTGTAGGTTTTTCTCAATCTCCTATAATCCTTCTCACTTCTATCCAAGTCAATCTTAGTGATAGCTTGCTTGTTTAACATAAAAACTCTATAATTGCTTCTTTAGTTAGCACCACTAATGGTGAACCATATGACATTCTTATAGTCATAGTAGTCGAGTGATAATATTGTGCTGATAATTTAATAAACTCAACATCTACAAAGACATTTGGGACTATCAATTTGGAAAAATATAAGGTCCAAGGATTTGAAATTGGTATCTTCTCAACCCTTTTTTCATAGAAGTACCAAAATAGATCCCACCCTGAGATAGGGATAATTGGGTCTCTACATCCATGGGCTGTATCTTTAAACACCTTTTTGGATCCTTTGTCTATAGAATTAGGTAACATATATCTAAAATGGATTGTTGTAGGGACCTCTTCTTTGATTTAAAAATTATGGACTCTTCCTTTTTACTTGCAACTTGACTTCTTTTGGGTGGCATGATGAAGAATTTAATCCTACTTGATTTTTTAAGTGTCTACTTGTATAAGCAAATTCAGTTCTTATACACTTGCTACAAAGGGTTTATGTGAACTTACTCAGTGAAATAATAGCTGCAGAGTTTTCCCGTTTGAACTCCCTTGCCTTTGGTATGCCGAGCTTTGTGAACGATTGCCAAAATGTCATCAAGTCCCAAGTAATATTTTTTGTTGAGCTCGGTCACCTCACTATTAATGTTAATTCATGCAAAATATTTCAAAATTTGCCCATATTTCGAGTTTGAATACATGTCGTTGATCTTGGGAAATCAAATGGTGTAATCATTTAATGATTTGACAGCTTGTACTACACTACCACTAGGACATTTAAAGACTGCTATAGGGTAGCATTAGCAGTACCACCACCCCAGTACCACCACCCCATGCACACCCCTTTAGATTCCCGCCGGATGACGGGTTAATTCTAGCGGTTGAGTGACTATCCACCACCATACCACTTTGCCATATAGAGATCGCTGCGGGGTAGAGGTAGAAGTATTGCCACCCTGCACACACCCCTTTGGACTCCCGCAGGACAATGGGTTAATTCTAACAATTGAGTGATTGTTCACCACCATACTGCTGTGTCACTGTTTACCCCTTGCAGGGCTACAATTTACTTTAGTTGTTAACACGTTATCACCGCCACCCTACGGTATTGATATTTGGTTGCCGTGGTATTGCGATAAGCATTTGTAAATTTACTTATATGTCCCACCATCCCACACATACCTCTATTGAATACTGCGGTAGTGCGGTATTAGATTTTATTATGAATGCAGTATTTTAGATATCATTTTATTGAAAAGATTGAACAATTTTCTAATTTTGAAGTCTCTTAGTTTTAGTTTTCAGTGTCAGTCAGACCTAAGAGATCATTTCTTTATTTGTAGTGGGGAGGCTTAGTTCACCTAATGTTAAGATATCTATATGTATTATTAAACCATAGATGTTCATTATATATTTGCATCTAGAAAACATATAGGACATAGAAGAAATTATATTCTAACTAAGCAAAATTAATTTCAAAATTTCAACCAAAGTAAGAAAACTAAGAAGAATGATTGAACCTAACTTTAAATGCACTTCAAATGAGCAGTGAACATCTCAAGTTTTATATACAATGTGCTAGCAAAATAATGATGATTACATTCATAAATGTATCAGTAAAATAACAGTGAATAATCATACCTATACTTAGATCTTTATTACATTCAATAATAAATTACACCATACATATAACCAAATTTTAGGTGACAAGCTAACCTCTTAAGGTGAAAAAACATCATCATAATCATCTGCATTGCTAGCAAGATCAGAATCTTGATCATTCATGTCTTCATCTGCTTGATTTTCTTCCTCATCCTCATCTATGACATGTAATGCACATTCTCTCTCCCAATCTCTTCATTAGTAATCAAAATTTTTTCTTCAAACACTCCATCATTGTCTTCATCCACTTCTTCAAATGTTTCTTGTGAATTAACATATTGCCCATCAGGCATTATATCAACAACTTCCATGAATTTTCATTTTAAATGAGACTTTGTTTAAGTGACATAGGACCATTCTGGGCTTCGTACATCATCAATTAGAAATGATTGGTTAATTTGAAGGAAACATATGGCTCATCCGTCTCGGATAAAATAATATTTCCTATTTACGTGTACAAATCCTCAATCATATTGTCTGCAGGAGTAGTTGGATCCACTTACATTTGTAATATGGGACTATTTTCACCATAGATGATACTAAGACAGAATTGTTGGATAGAATCCAACTTAGAATATTCGGTTGTGAAGAAAATTAACTACTAATAACCTACATCCTGATTTATCTTTCTTTTTGTCTTTCTTTATCTTAAAATATTCCATAGGCCATTCTACTTCCATATGTAAATGGAAGTTATGAAACTCACTTTATTTATTATATCTTCAATTATGCTTTTGCATCCAGCATTACCATTGTAATCCATTCTTCAAATTTTGGAAAAGAATCACCTTGAATCAAATCAGCATGACATCTGCACCTTTGAAGTCGATGTTGCATCCAAGCTTGATTGTCTTCTTCATATTTTCTACATAGAATATTAATGTACAAATAGTAAGATTGATAATGTAAATGTGTAAATGCTATTGAGTAAATAAATTATTGTGTAAAATATTTTTGACTTGTGCCACTTATTGAAGGAAGATGTGTTTTGAAGAATATAGGCATGTATCACACTTATTTCTTGATATGATATCTTGAAGTGACATCCATTGCCTTCTAATACTTCACCTGCAACTGTGTCTTCTTTGTCATTGTCCCATACAGGCCGATTGACATTTTTAAAATCCTTCATATATTTTGTGCAAAATTCCATGGCCTCTTGCATTGAATATCCCTTAGACATGTTGCCTTTTGGTTTTTCCCTAGTATGAACAAACTTTTCAAAACCTTCGTATATCATTCTATGGGGATACATCCAAATACTTGTTCTTATTGGGCCACAATGCTTTAGTTCATATTGTTGATGGATCAAAAGATGTATAGAAATGCTAAATATTGTTGATGGAAATTCCCATTCCAATAGACAAAGGACTTCAACAACCTCCTCCCTCAAACTATCAAATTTTGAAGGATCTAATACATGTAAACTCATTCTCTTTAATAGTAAAATTTCTTATAAGCATAATCTTATTTGGAAAAAAGTAATATATTTATACCACAATGTATACAAGAAATATTCTCCATTGCCAAACGCAGTAGTTACATATGGTCATGCAGGGCACTCACCAGAGTCCATTAATGTCGGTTGGCGGCCTATTACTATACATCCAGTAGGAAAGTTAACCGAGATCCGGCTACATGGGGAATTGTACGCGTTGTTCTTTAATCCGGAACATAAAGGGCACTAGATTTCTATATTGCACAATCATCATGTTTTTCAGCACCAAAGATTTAGAATGTGAATCTTTGAGTTATCAAAAGAATATTCCATTTGATGAAATAGTAAACGCAAAAGAAATGGTTTCTATAATAGCATAGGCTATATTTTTCTTAGTATGCACAAAGTCAACGTAGGTGTACTAATGGCTATATCCTTAAAGTATGGCAACTTATACAATATGCACAACCATTTTACACCACTTTCATTGCATGGATCATATCTACTACCAACAATCCCATCATTTTCAATAAATGACATTCTTTTTTGTCCATTCTCAACAATGTAATCACATGTTATTAGCAATGGCACTTCACAATTATCTTCTTGACCATTGAAATGTGTTTTGTTGATGGATGATCCATTACAAAGGTAAGCAGTATCCACCAATACATAAAAATTCTTGGTACCTCTGCAAAATCCTTAAGAAAGTTACAAATGCAGGACATCCATGGTATCTACATGAACATTGAGAGATAAACAATAGCCATATACGGAAGATCATAGATCATGACAATAAGGAAGCTCTTAGAGTGAGTGATTGAATGTCCATAATTGAATTGCTTCAATTCCTTTCCACAATTCCATTAGCTCATCATATAATGGCTCTAGATAAGCATCAATTGTATCTGAAGTCACACTTTTCTTTCCTGGTATAATCAATGATATCATTAAGAAAAATGGTTTAGTTGCTAACCATGGAGGCAGGTTATAGTTTATTAAAAACACTGACCAAGTTGACCATTTAGTACTTTGATATGAGAATGGGTTCACCCCATCTAGATCCAAACCAACCTTATATTACGAGGATCTTGAGAAAAATCAAGCCATCTATTATCAAATTCCATCCATGTCTTACAATTAGGCACATGTCATTTTCCATCAGTGCTCTTATTTTGGGCATGCCCTTGCATAAGTTCAACAATGTCTCTACACCTATACATTTGGAGTAATCGTGGGATTACCAAAAAGTGGCAAAAAACCTTTCTAAGAACCACAACTGATTTCAACCCTTCTCTATACCTCGCTTCATGACATTTTGGACATTCACTCTCACTTGCAAGATTCTTGCGAAATAATACAAAACCATTCACACATGTGTGGATGTTTTCATAACCTAAGCCTAGCTTAGTGATTTCCTTTCTATATTGACTTTATTTTGTTGGCAGTATGGATAACGTAACAATGAACTTAATAATGCCAATAACTGATCTACACTCTCATTTGTCCAACCAAACACCATTGCAAGTCAAGAATTTTAAGGATTGTTGTCAAATGACTTAACCTGCAATTAGCATACAAAGGATTTGAAGCATCCTCCATCAACTTGGCCCAATCATCGTTTAGACCCTCATTCAACATTCTATCAACTTCAAACCCTTCGTCTAACATTGCTGCCTCTTCATTTATGTTTGGTGCCACTTCATTAATGTTTGGTGCCACTCCATCTATGCTTGTTTCCTCTTCATCTCTCACACTCTGCCATTCTATCATATCTTTGTAATAATTGACATTCCAAGGGCTTATACCACTATGCCCGTATCTGATCATATGTTGATAACTGTCACTTCTTTTTTTTCACCTTTCCACTAAGACAATAATTACATGGACATGGATATTTTTCCATTTCCCTCTCATCGACTATTCTCTCATCAAATGTATGGTATTTATCCCTATTCAACCTTCAATGTTGATCCATCTGTAATGTTCTATACATAACAACCAAAAATTGTAGATTAACAAAAAAAACTATTTTTAATTGAAAGGCATTTCCATAGCAATAAAGTTATAGAGAGAAAATAAAATAGAGTTTAACTAATGCGTTGTAATAGTTTTTGCCGTTTATATTCAAATTTATTGATGGTGTACATAACTAATACTTCGATGCTGATAGATGAAAATTTTAATTACAATATAGTTTTACAAATTCAACCTAAAGCGGTTATGCAATTCTTCCATTCCATAATTAACAACTAAGGAGTAGCTTCCAATTGCATTTTAGCAATGTAGCATTCCATGGAACCGCGCATTTCTTTGAGAATTTTCAAAAGAGTTCCATTGCCTTGTCTATATACCACATTTTCCTTACGTGCCCTATCTACCAAAGCATTTTATCCGATGGTTCCTTATTGCTAGATAAAAAACCTACATACAGTAACTTGAACAAACTAAGGATGTCTTGGAAAAAGACCTATCAAGAAAACATAATGATAAGCAATAGCATAGACAAAGGGAAATAATTGGTTGAAAAAATGCCTCAAAGAAATGTGGTCTCCTTAGGTGATGAAATATGACAATCATAAAAATTCCTTGTCTTTGGAATTAGATGTGGAATTCCATCACCATAATTCGACCGAGCACTCAAAGTTCAACACTTTCTATACTTTCTACATTTTTCATACATCACCAAGCATTTATCAAAAAGAAAGTTCATTTGCCTTCTTGCTTCTTAGTAAAAGCCACAAAACAAACAATTTCAAAAAATCTATGGATACTTGAAAAAAATATATCAAAGCATAATAGTAAGCAACAAGCTATGGTCTCATGGTTTTTTGTTTGTGCAAAAACCAGCGTGATTTTATTTGCATTTATTTGTAGGTTTTAAATGCATTTTTGATTTTGTTGTTTGAAATGGGGAAAAATCTTTGTGGTCAGTTTTGTGCACTTTTTAATTTTAGGATTCTCATAGTTAGTGAAAAAGGTAGTGTTCATGAAGGAATGGAAAAGATGGGTAGAGCCTTTGAATTATACCTATACTCTGCAATGGAATTGAATCATTTAGAAAACTAGTTTTTCTTCACAAGGAAACATTTTCTTGTGGAACAGTTGAATGAGATAGCTCTTATTTCAATTGACCACCCTCTCATGAAATCTCGTTCATATTATAATCTTGCACGATCTTATCATAGTAAAGGTGATTATGACACCATTGGCCACTACTACATGACATCAGTCAAGGAAAGCCAGAGACCACTAGATTTTGTTGATAGGTTCAATTGAAGCTAGGAGATCTTAAGAGTTTCTCTCAAATTATGAAAAGGTTTTGGAGGTCCACCCTGAGAACTATGAGAGCTTAAAAGTTGTAGGCCATATATATGCTCAACAAGGGTAGGCAGAGAAGGATTTGGAAATTTTAAGAAAGGAAACTCACATAGATCCACATGATGTCCATACATTTATCAAGATGGGCGAGTTGTTAATATCATCAGACCCCAGTGCAACCTTAGATTCTCTTAAGATGCCAAATTCTCTTTTGAAGAAGAGCAGAGAAGAAGTACCCATTCAATTGTTGAACAAAATTGGGGTTCTTCTTTTTGAGCATGATAAACCAGAGTTGGCTCAACAAACTTTTATGGAGCCATTAGGAAATGATGTTCTACCTCTACATAAATCTTTGTGGTCAATTTTGTGCATTTTTTACTTGTAGGATTC
>VDFB02016752.1:0-67889 GCA_007258455.2 Sequoia sempervirens | reverse complement strand
CAAACCATACAAACTATTTTTCAATCTGCACACCAATTTCTCCTTACCTTTGACCTCAAATCCTTGTGGCTGTTCCATGTATTTTTTTTTTCTCCAAATCACCGTGGAGAAAGGCAGTTTTCACATCTAGCTGTTCCAAATGCAAACCTTCAGTAGCCACAATACCTGAAACAGTACAAATATAAGTCATTTTAACAACCAAAGAAAATATCTCATCAAAATCAATGCCTTTTTTCTGTGCAAATCCTTTAACTACTAACTTGGCTTTAAATCTTTTCTTACCTCCTTCCTCTTTCAACCTATAAACCCATTTATTTGGTAAAGCCTTTTTACCTATATGCAACTTGCATAATTCCCAAGTCTGATTTTTTAGCAAGGAGTCCATTTCTTCTTCCATTCCATACTCCCACTGATCCTTTGTATCCACCTACATAGCTTCATCATACCCTTCCAATTCACTAGCATCAATTAACAAAATAGAATACAGAAGGAGAAAATCTTTCGGGAGGTCTACTTATCCTTGATGATTGTCTAACATTCACTGGAGTTTGTGGTATTTGTTGTGTTGTTGTTGCGAAGCATGAGGAACCACTAGAACATCGTTGTCCGAAGTATCATCCAGCACTACATAACCTTTTTCTTTCTTCTCATGTTGCTCCAACTGATCTTTGTATAGCACCACCTCATTGAATACAACATCCTTACTTCTCACAATTTTCAAATTTTCAAAATCTCAAAAGTCTATAGCCAAATTCATCAATGCCATATCCAATGAAGATACATTTTTTTTATTTTGCTTCCAACTTGGTTCTATTTTTAGAATCTACATGTGCAAAAATGCTTCACAACCAAAAGTATTGAAAAGAATAACTCACCTTCTTACCTGTCCATGCTTCCTCTAGAATACCACAGCCCAAAGGAACTGAAAGACCTGTATTTAATTAAATAAACAACAGTGTTTACAGCCTCGACCCACATGTTTAAAGGCAGCCCGGCATACAATCTCATACTCTATGCACGATCCATTATTGTTCTATTCATGCACTCAGCCACTCCATTTTCTTGTGGAGTCCCTAGAACCGTTTTCTACCTACGAATTCTATGAGAGGAACAATAATCTTCACTCTTTGCTACAATACTTACCACTGTCATCAAATCTGAGACATTTTAGTCTTTTACCCATCTCATTCTCAACCAAGCTCTTCCATTTCTTAAATGTTTCAAATACATCAGATTTTTGCCTAAGAAAATAAATCCAAACCTTTCTAGTTAAGTCATCTATGAATGTAACATAATACCGAGAGCCACCGAGAGAAGATACCTGAGCTAGTCCCCACACATCCATATGCACAAGCTCCAACTTCTCATCTTTCTTTTGCTTCCCATCCTTGAGAAAACTCTCTTTAGTTTGCCAAGCACACAACTTTCACAGAAATCCATATTAATACATTTCAGACCTAGTAAAACCTTCTTTGAATGAAGTACCTTCATACCTTTTTCACTCATGTGTCTAAGTCTGTTATGCCACAGTGTAGTCTCAAAACCCGCAACAACTGTTTCATTTTCTAGCTACGAACCTGCAGCAACTATTCCTAAAACTGTTACAGAACCCGTAGCAACTACTATTGAACTTGCAACAACTACTGTAATTGATTTTTCCAACAACTTTCCTATTTGATTTTTATCTGCAACAGCTAAAGTAGAAGGAACAGTATGATCTGTACAAAGATATAAGGCTCCTACTTTCACACCTTTTGCTACTACTAAGGCACCTTTTGTAACCTTCCAAATTTTATCACTAAAAGTAACAACACAACCTTCATCACCTAGCTGCCCTACTGAAATTAATTTCTAGCCAGCCTTGGAATGTGCCTTACCTCTTGTAGTAGCCAATGATTCCCATTCTGCAACTTAATCCTAATTCTTCCCTTTCTAACAATCTGACAGGGTTCGTTATCTCCTAAATAAACCAGCCCAAAATCCCCTTGGACATAATCAAGAAAATAACTTCTATGGAGTGTAGCATGAAATGAAGCCTTTGAATCTAACACCCAAGAATCATCAGCATTATCAAGGGAAAGAATCAAAGCATCATCTTCAAATTTATTACTTATCACATTTGCCTCCCTATTGCCCTCTTGTTTGTCTCCATCTTTATTTTCCGAGACCAACAATCTTTCTTCAGATGACCTGGTTACCCACAGTACCAACAATCCTTCTTTCCTCTGCATTGGGGCCTCTTGTCCTTTGATTTTCCTCGTGATTTACCACGACCTCCAAAACCTTTCCCTCTCTCCTTTGATTTGCCCCTACTTTCTGCATTCAAAACACTACCTGACATGGATGTTCCACTTGAACTTTTCCTACATATTTCCTCGCTCATAATTACACCAACAACATCATCAAATTTCAGGGTATTTGAACCAGAAACAAAGTTACTAACTGTCATTACCAAGGTATTCCAGCTTTCAGGCAAAGAAACATAAAATTACGAGGGCTCTAACTTCTTCATCAAAATTTACATTAACCGAAGTCAATTGACGGGTAACTGTGTTAAACTTATCTAAATGATCAGTAACTGATCCACCTTGTACCATTTTCATATTGAATAAACACTTCATAAGAAATACCTTATTCGAAGTTGCAAGCTTTTCATATAACTTTGCCAATACTTGCATCAACTCATTCATTGTCTTCACTTTTGAAATGTTAAACGCCACCGATGGTGCTAGGCACAAGCGAATGCTTCCCGGAGCCTTTCTGTCCAAAATATCCGATTCCTCATCAACCATTGTTGTCAGTTTCTTTGCTTCCCTTCCAATGACCGCTATAAATCCTTTTGATATACATAGTGTTGGCTGAAAATTTTGTATACCTTGAGGATATGCAAAATTGTAGTTTCAGCCACAGTGTGTGAGTATGATACTCTCCTAATTTAGGGAAGGCTCCCCCTTTTCTAGTAACTAACTTAGACTAATATGGGTGAGACAGCAACCTTTCCTCTTTCTTCAGGAAGGATTATATTATTTTCTCCTTACAGAAAAGTGACAATAACCTTTAAGAAAATTATTATAGCAGCTTGAAATGAATTTGAGAGAGAGGAAATGAAGTTTCCTGAAAGCACAAAGACTTCCGTCACCTCCTACGAGATGGGAAAACAATCTCCAAGCACAAAGTCTTGAGTATCTGAAATCCTATCTACCCTTTTAGAATGATAATCTATGAACAAAGTACAATATATACCAGCTCAAAGTCTGAAAATACGGTGCACTTACGAATCACTTTATATGGAAATCACTATAAGCACAAAGACTTGTAACTCTTTCCAACTCCTAATCACAAATCAAACTAATTCAATCTTTCAAACTTGTAGCACAAAGTCTACAAGAAAGCAGATCAAAATGTTTTCACAATAGCTCCACAATATCACAAGAAAAACTCAGAATAATGCACCACTATGACATAAGAAAACAGTAATAACATGCAATAAGATTCAACACAAAGTATGAAATCTCATATGCCTTCTTTGTATTGCTTGGAAATCAAGTTTACATACACAAAGCACAAAGTCTCTTTGCTGTAAATGTCTGCAGAATTTTCTCTCTTGCCAAAAAGACAAAGATTACAATAGACCCCCTCAAGTATTTATAAGAGAGAAGCCTTGAGAAAAAGGTGGGAGGATCCCAACTAACTTGACAAATTCTCTCAAACACCATGACTTATTCCAACTATAGTCCTAATTTAACTTAACTTGTAGTTGCCTTACATGTAATTACATTTTACAAAAATGCAAGTGAAAGAAACACTTGCAATTATAATTTTTGCTTTTACATGTAACTTGTCAAGACAAAATACAAATACATAATTGAAATTATTCTAAGTGTCCGAAGACATGACTCGAACTACATCATCCTTGATTGGATCTTCATGCTATTGTTTGGAAAACATTCTTCCATCTTTGTCTTGAAAGCGTTCTATGCTCAATCTTGTCACTTATTCAACTCCTTTTTGTGGCTTTGTCATGTTGTTGTTCTTTCTTTGTATCATTCTCTTGGAATTTGTTTGGAAAATAAGGCCCATGCCTTATATTATTGATTTGGTAGGTCATGTGTGCAAACAGGACTAACGAGAATGAGACAAAGGGGCTGCAAAAGTGAGGCCAAAGCTCCATTTCGGGTTTTGGAGACAGCATTACATATGTGGAAAAACAAGAACATTGACTTGCAATTGTGAAGAATGAACATGCAACTTCATATGTGTATGGGAAAATACAAGTTTTGCACTTGTAATTGGATCCTAAAGACTCATTTTCAAGTGTTTTTGAGTGCATTTTGGACCAATTTCGGGTTTTGGAAGGCTAACAGCAAGTGAACTTATAACAAATAACTTTAAAAACACCCCTTACTTGCAAATCGGGTCTTGAGACCCCCATTGCAAGTGACAAACAAATTTTAAAAACTTAACTTGTAATTCGGGTCTTGAGACCCCCATTAACAAACAAAAAATAAAGACCTTAACTTGTAATTCGGGTCTTGAGACCCCCATTACAAGTGACATATGAACAAAAAGTAACTTTAAAATATTTTAACTTGCAATTCGGGCTTTAAGACCCCCATTACAAGTTACAAGTTATAAAAAAGTAATTTAAAAATCTCTTAACTTGCAATTCAGGTTTCAAGGCCCTCAAAGCAAGTTACATGAGTTTTATAAAGTGAATAAAGTGCTTTCACTTGCAATTCGAGTTTCAAGACCCCCAATGCAAGTAAAATGAAAATTATAAAATGACTAAAGGTGCTCACTTGCAATTCGGGTCTTGGGACCCCCATTGCAAGTAAACAACAAAACATAAAAAGTGACTAAAAACTTCATAAAGTGAAATCGGGTCTTGGGGACTTAATTGCAAGTGAATGTATCACTTGCATTTTAGAACTTGAAACCCCCATACTTGCAGTGATGCCTCTAAAACCCGAAATTGACCAAAAACGTGAGAAAAATGACTTAGAATTTCATGAAAACGGACGAGAGTGAATGAAAAATGTTGGCCAAAAGGACTATAGACCCAAAACTTAAAATGCCCAACCTTTGTACCTCGTAATACGTGCCTTGAGGCCTAAAAATATAAAAAATTTGATGGGTTATCTCTGATTTTTGCATGTCAAAAACCAGGGACAACAGCTAGCTCTGACTGGGAAATTGCCTTCGAAAGCGAAGGTAGTAGAATCCTGAATCTCCAAGTGCCTTAGTATTCATTAGGTTACAGAGTCAAGCAACAATAGACATAGACAACAAGAAGGATGATACGACTGACACAGCAACTAACTGAAAAACAAGACACAGACCTGTGCAACTACACTTATTGAAAAGATAAAAACCTACCTAAATGAAACTAGCCAAAAATGGAAGCTTTTCAAACGAAACCATTAACTGGTTCTGCAAAATAGCTGCCCTTCTGCAACAACTTACAGTACCTTGCATGGTCACAAGCAACTTTGTATAGATGAAGCGCGAGCAATGGTGCTGCTGGTTGGAAATTTTGTATTCTCGTGAAAGCGTACAAAATTGAGATTTCAACCACAGCACGTGAGTTTGAACTCTCCTAATTAAGGGAAGGCTCCCCCTTTAACTAAATAAAACTAAATGGATGGGACAGCAATCGTTCCTCTTGTTTCAGGAAAGATTACGTTCTTCTCTCTTCACAGAAAAGACACAGTAAATGTTACTAAACTTATTACAACAGCTATGCAGTGAAATTAAGAGAAAGGAAATAAAGTTTCCTGAAAGCACAAAGACTTCCGTTATTTCCTCCGGGACGGGAAAACAATTCGATAAGCACAAAGTCTTGAAGAATGAAATCCTATCAACCTTTTTCAGAACGATTACTTTATGGAAATATACAAGATAAAACAGCTCAAAGACTGTAATTACAATGTATCTTTAAACTACTCTAAATGAGAAATACTTATGAGCACAAAGACTTATAATTCTTCTCTATTTCTAACACTAACTATGAATTCAATTCTCACATTTACAGCACAAAGTCTGCAAATATTTAAATCAAATCTCTTTTCAGCAATCTTCAACAATTCTCAAGTAATCACAATATAATAAAACAAGGATTCAGCTCAAAGTCTGAAATTCCAGCTTCTTGATATCACTTGAAAATTCACAATATTCCACTATAAAGCTCAAAGACTTTATGAGTACAAAATTCTGCAGAGTTTTCTTGCTTGCTAAAAAGATAAAGATTACAATAGACCCCTCAAGTATTTATAGGAGGAAGGTCTGGAGAAAAAGGTGGGAGGATCTCAACAAACTTGAGAAAATCTCTCAACCGATAACTAATTGCGATTGACTTATTCAAAATTACAATCCAAATTGTGATTTGTCTTGTAAGATTTTACATGTAATTACATTTTCGAAAATTGCAAGGAAAGAACACTTGCAATTGCAAAATTTGTTTTTACACATATATTGTCGAAAGTAAAATTACATAAAACAATCTAAAACTTTCAATCTGTTTCATTCCTATCTTTGAAAGATAAGAATTTGCTGATGATGGTCTGCAACTCATTTGGATCTGGACCCAACGTGTTCTTGGCCACTGCAACTGTCTTCAAAATTACATCAAAGTATCTGATAGTTGCCAATCTATGCTCTTCATAATTAGTTTGCATTTTCTCAAGGATTGTTTGATGATTGACAAGCTTTTGAATCGAATCCATAGAAAATTGCTCTGATTCCATTTGTTGACGAAGACTGGCTGCCATTTCTGAAGTAACTGAATCAGCTTCAAGTAATTCATCCTCTTGATTTAAAACCGTACATGAGATCTTCTCAAAACTTGAAAGAATATCCTGCTGAACTTCATCATTCATTTCTAAAGTGGCCTGGATATCTTTGATAAGATCTTGAATGACCAATGATCTATTTGTCATAAGTTCTTCAAATTCTATGTACTTCTCTCTATTTGGCAAGATCGAGTTGCTGCATAGAATTTGTAACTTAACTTGATCTATCTCATGCCAGATTTTTAAATCCTTCTCAAGTGATTCCAAACTCTGCTTGAAGGCTTCCAAAGTTTGATTCAGCTTTATCTTTGCTATTCTGACATTCTTGAAGAACTTGCAACGTCTTCTCAATCATTGGAATGCTTTTCTCAATCAGCTGAGTTATCCATGAATCAATTGCTTTAGCCTTTTGCGCAATTCTTTCTAATTGTCTAACTGATTCATTTGGAGGAGCTGTAGATAGAGAATCAACTGCCTCTGATGATCCTGTAATCCTTTGAATGACTGAAACCAGCTGAGCATTGTCTTCTTTGAGCTTTTCCTTTTTAGCTAAGAGTTCGTTATAGCTTTGTGTTAAAATTGTCACTGAACTCTGAGCATCCTGCATCATATTGGCATGAGTTTGCTTGCCCAATTCGACTCTTGTGAATCTGTAGTCAGATACCTGCATTTCTTCATGCGGTTTATCAACTAAGGGCTCTGCAATTTCAGCATATTTCATTCTGTTGCTGTCAACAAAAACCTGTGAGACCGTTTTAGCTTTCTTTGCAATCACTGGTTTTGATTTCTTCAATTTTCGGAAATCAAAAATATCAGGAGACACTGCTTGTTTCTTTCTTTTGGGAGCAACTGAATTCAACCATGGAGGAAGATCCAAGGTTGTCACATCTGAAATAGCAACTGCAGTCTCTGTAGAAATGGGCTCAGTTTGTGATACAACAGAAATTCTCGGAGGTGCCTCGGTTTGTACAGCAACTATGCTTTGTGCAGAAGACAAATTACAACTAGGATTGGCCATGAAAGAATCAAAGTTTGTTACAGACGTATCAATTTCTGGAAGAGTTGTTTCTGACATGGCTGAAAAGATTGGATTGATATCAAAAATACTCTTGAAATTACTAGGCAAGTTCATCATGGGAGTATCCGTTACGAATGAAGACTGATGACAAGTCTCTTGTGGTGGAATAGAAGGAATAAAAACGGTGGAAAAGGAATCAACATCACTGTCGATAGGGGACATAGGAGATATGGCTGATTCTGGTATTGGAGCTTCAACGTGAGGAGTTATCTCACTTAGAATGGTAGAGGTCTCAAGAACCTCGCCTTCTTCTTGCTGATCTAATACCTGAATCTGCATTTCGTTGACTTCCTTACCCTTTAGTGTTTCCCTATCCAATGGTTGTTCAGGAGCTCTGCTTACTTTCAGCTTGATTCTGGTACTTGAAGAGGAAGCTCCTTCCTTAGATTGTTCTCTGATTTCTGATTTCAATCCTCTAGGACCAGCTGGGTCATCTTCAGCTCTAACTCTGATTTTGATGGTCTTGACACCTATGCTTTTGAGCCAAGAGTTGGTGTTCGCCAAGACTGATTGGAATCTATCAAAGATAGAAACGGATTCCTTTTGAGACCATTGAATTGCAGGAATGGGAGCATTAGCAACTCCCTGTTCTTCGTACTCAGGATCCAAAATCTGCTTATCATCAATCACTCCTTCCGGAATTAAAGTCAGATTTAGGTCAATTATTTGCTCCAAAGTCAGCCTGCAATAATCCATTTTATATACATCCTTTTCTGTACGGAGATCTGCCCAAATGTCCTCAATGCGGTGAACATGAGTGAAGGAGGCTCTTTTTATTTTATCCTTCATCCTTCTGTAATCAAAATCCACCCTAGCTTGGAATCTCTTCAATGTTATCTCCTGAAGTTCAGTTTCCATTGCTTTGGCTCTTGAAGAGGTTGTCAAAGAATACCTGCCAATTACCAATGGATTATGTGAAGAAATACCAATTCCAGACTTGTGTTGTGAAGCTTGACGTGAATGAACTGCCATCAATTGCCTTCCCAGCTCCATCAGAACGATCTTATCAGTTGGATATCTCGGGAGCATATAAGGTTGGTCTTCAAAACAGCCAACTCTCATATAGGTGAATGTTGGAAATTGAAGAAACAAGCAGCCATATTGATTTACCTTATTCCAAGCTGCCTCAGATACCCTGTTATTTACCAACTCTTTATCAAACAAACACATAAAATAACCAAAGAAGGCATCTTGAACCCTTCTATAATGTGCTCGACTTGGAATGAAAGTCAGCTGATCATAATATTTCCATACAGGCACCAACGATCTGTCACCTTCAGGAGATAGGCCTGGAAAATGCCTCAAGGAAGCTGCTATGTAAACCAAATATGAATTCATATAGAAGGTTAGAGTGGTAGGAACCTGTGCAAGCTGTTCACACAAACAATCACTGATTATTTCTCCCCAGAAAATTGGATGATGTGCTTTTCTAATGACAACCATGAACTTGTACATCCAGCTTTCAAACACACTAGAAACTTTCAACCCTGCAATTCTGCTCAGAAGAGTGATCATGTCGTTAATTTCTTCTATAAAATCAGACCGGTACAACTTAGGCATACGGGTCACACAAGGTCGTGATTTAAGAAGCCATTTAGAGTTGATGTGTTTAATACAATCACTCTTTTTCTGCTCAAAATGTCTATGAGCACTCTTCAATGAAATCTCTGAATAAGTAGTTGCATCAGGTACTCTGAAAACCCTGTTGATTGTTTCAGCATCAAGTCTGATAACTACGTTGCCATCATCATCCTTGATTGTTCTGGATTGTCTATCAAAGCGAGCTGCACATGCAAGGACAAATTCTGGTTCAAGGGCAGCAACAGGAAAAGAAGCCACCAAATGAATATGACTTCTCAGCAACTTTTGCATATCAGAAGAAGTGGATTTTTCAGCTCTTTTAAGAAATTCGGACATATCAATATGCCCAATTTCTGTATCTTTGATTTCATCGATGTTTGAAACAACGTGAGATGGAGAAATCTCATTCTGATATTTGTCAAACTTATACTTCATCTTCTTGCCTGCTGGAGAAGTTGGCTCGTCTGTCATTGAACAGGAATCTGCAAGACTGCGGTGAAAACCCCATAAGGTCAGAACATCATCAGCATCAACGTGAGTAGACATGGCGGAACTCAAACCCTAGAACAATGAAATGGATTTTGAAAGAAAGAGGGAAGGCGAATGAAGATGAATACGAAATGAATGGAAGGGTGGAAGTCAAAAACAGCATGTCTCTTTGAAACAGCAAGACAAAAGAGATCTTGGCTTGGATTTGGAATTTCGTCCAAAAAGGTCAACTTTTGTGCTTTTTAAGGCAATTCGGGTTTTTGAATGACTTTGACAATTTCGGAACTTTTTGACACTTTAGCAATTTTGCTTTTTGCAATTTCGGGATTTTTATGAGCTTTGACAATTTTCACAAAGGCAATCGGGATTTTTCAGAAGTTTAACAATTTTTGAACTTTGCAATTTTAAAAATTGTTATTTTAATTACAAATCCCGAAATTGTATTTTTAGGCTAAAAACCCAAAATGAACACAAAGTGAAAAGTTATTTTGTGAAAAATAATGATGGATATATGAAGTGGCGAAATGAAGTGAAAGGAATGAGCATGATATGTGAAATTTTATTGCTGGAAATGAACGGTGAAATGGAAGAAATGCGTTTTAATCATGTAAAGCATTTTTTAAAGGGAAAATGCATTATGTATGAAATATGGAGGTATGTGAAATGAGATGGAAGGTAAAATTTCAGTAAAATGGAGAAGGCGTGTGAATGTATATGAGAAAAACGCATTTTTATATAAGGGCGAATGGAGATAATATGGAGATATATGAGTGAAGATGGCGAATGAAATGGAGGAATAAATGGCAGTGAGAGTGAATAACGAAATGAAAGAAAATGGTGAGTAGACAAGTAAATGAAAGAGGCGAGAATGTATCAGGAAAACACGTTTTAGTATGAAGGCGAGCTTTTGAGATAAATAAATGTATTTAAGATAAAGAAAACCAATAAGAGAAAACGCGTTTTGATAAAACTAGCAAAAATATCAACAAATATACCAAAATAACCATGATGAAAGCGAAGGATAGAAAGAAAAACGCGTAAAAAATAAAAACGCGTTTTGAAACAGTGATAAAAAGTAAAAACGTGGTATGCAGAAGACAATATCATTGATAATAAAATAAAACGCACATAGATGACAGTAAAATATGAAAAGGAAGATGAAGAAAAACGAATCATACCTGAAGAAGAATTCGGACTGGAAAACAATGATAAAGCAAACCCTAGGCGCGTTGAAAAAGACAGAGACTCGGTTATTTACTGGTAAAAGTCCGAATTTGAAGCATTAAGGTCGACCAAATCTCCATAAAATGAGGAAATAAATGCAAAGAAGAATTCAACCAGCTCGAATCTGAGAAGAATCGGATTTTTCAGAAGCTTTCACAATGAAAAATAACATCAAAGTCATGAATCGGGTTTTTCATGAGGCTTTACATGCTCTTTTTTACAAAATCGGGTTTTTGAAGCAAAATAACAATTTCACTTTAAACCAATTCGCATTTTTCAGATCAAAAAACAATTTTTATTTTGAACTCTTTGAAGAAATTCGAACTTTTGAAGTCATTAAAGCAAAATCGGGTTTTTAAGGCACTTTAACAATTTTGCTTTTTTGTCAAAATAAAAGGACTTTAACAAAAATCAGGTTTTTTTAATAACTTAAGCAATTTCGGGTTTTTCAAACACTTTAGCAATTTTGCTTTGGAGTCTAAATTTCCCTATTTGCTGAGTTGCTCAGAAAACCCGAAATTGATGAAAAAGACACCAAAAACAACTCAGAAATCGACGAAAACGGAAACGTAAAGGGGAAAAAGAGTAGCCCAAAGGTTAATCAACCTAAAACAGAGATTTTCCACCCTTTGCACCTCGTAATGCGTGCCTTAGAGAAGAAAAATCTCAATTTTAAGAAAATTTTGATTGGGTCACCTAAATTTTGAAACAAGTTAAAAATTTAGGATAACACCAAAACTTGATGCAGTACTCTTTTGAAGAAATGAACAAATTCACTTTTCTCTTGAGATGAATCATATGTACTGCTGCTCTGAAATGGATTTTTCAAATCAAACTGTTCTTGCTCAACTGCAACTGCTTCTTTGGCTTCTTTTTGAAGTATATCTTCATATTCAGGTACAAGTGGAACCTCTGATTTCCCATCGGCTTCCAACCAAGCAAGATGTCTTATGGGGCATCCCCTTGATCAGACAAAAACTGAATTCTTCTTACCAGCTGCTACTTGAACAACTGGTTCATCAACCATGACAAGCTCATGCTGCTCCAAATGATCTCCTTCATGCGATTCAAATGAAAACATGACTGCATTGCATTCTTTAGTATGTTGTTCACAAACTTCTAATTGGAGAGAATCGTCAACAAGATTTGAGCAAAACTCTTCTATAATATTTATGAAGTGACCAACAAGTTCTGGGGTAGATCTCTTATGCATAACATGTTCTATTTCAACCTTAGAAGAACTTTCTTGAGGACCTGAAAAAATAACAAAACCTCCACCTTGGAAAATAGACTCTTGATTTTCATCTTTCTCAAGTTGCTCATGATCTTCTAACTTATGGGATACTGGTTTGGCATCAAAGCTTGAACAAAACAATTCCATCTCATCCCAAAACATATCCTCTTCAATACCTTCTTTGCTCTTTTGAATAGGAGAGTTGAACTTTGCTTCATGACGACTTTCATCAAACTCTCCAAACTCCAAAATAGAATTATCTTTATTTTCTAAAACTGTTGTTGATGTTGCTTAGAGTAGGTTTTCTTCATCTTTCTCCACAAAAGAGGGCAATTCATCAAACCAAACTACAGAAACCTCATTTTTATCTTCATAAACTATCTTTTCACATCCCATGACATGATTATCCTTCTTCTTCAACACCTTAGAAAGGTGGCCTTCAACCTCTTGTTGTGTATTCTTCATGACATCCGATATGGTCTTTTCTTTTTGTTCAACAGCTTTCTGGAACTGCATAAACCAGATTTGAGAGTCGCCAGCTATGTCTACTTCCTCCTCTTGGAAGAGACCAGCAAGATCACTTTGTTCAAGATCAAAATCCTCCACTGCTGCATTTGTTGGTGGTGCCTCAAGAGCAAAATTATGAGCAGCAGGTAGATATGACCTTCTTGGAACGTTCTCATGAGGAACGGAGAACGCACCTTGAGCTAACTGCCTTTTAAGAGCAGGCAACTCATTTGCCAACTTTTGCACCATGGGATTCGTCCTTGTGCTGGAGGAAAATGAATCCAAAGAAGAAGAACCACTTGGTTCTATCCTTATCTACCCAGCAAGAATGAGATCGTGTTCAATTTTTGTCGCCAGGGTTTGCGCAACTGCGAGAGTAGCTGGAGCTGCTCTTCTCAATAGGAAACCAATCTCGGGCACTTGAGCATTTACAAAGAAACATTTCAAATTCTCAATTGTAGGTTTTCTTTGTATCAGCTTGTTGAAGTGAGCGATGAACTCGCGCATAGGCACGTGAGATTCCTTCTTCAACTGGGTGAGTTGAGCCAACAAAGCATGAGCGTCTTCAGGAGGCTTGAACCTTTCTTCAAACTTGGCTATGAGAGTTGCCCAGTTTGTCATGGTACGTGGTGCCAGATGATAAAACCAATCTGCAGCAACACCTTGGAGAGTCTCCGCAAACAGCCTTACAGATACATCTTCGTACTCAACACCATGAACTCCACAAGCGCTGTAGAAAGCAGCAATGTGCTCGTCAGGATGTTGTTGTCCATCACCAAAGAACTTGGGAAAGTTCTTCTGTGATCCTTCAGGAAGAGCATGTGGGGATAGAGCTAGATTCAGCGGACCAAAAGTATTTCCCCAAGGACCTTGAGCAGCCATTTACATGTCCTTGGTGAAAGCTTGATAAATTATAAGAATATAAATTACAATGAAAAAGGACACAAGTATGATTCAAAAGAAAGAGTGAGGCGCTTTCGAATGCGTATTGTATCCCCAGCAGAGTCGCCAAAAACTGTTGGTTGAAAATTTTGTATACCTTGAGGACATGCAAAATTGTGGTTTAGCCAACAGTGTGTGAGTATGATACTCTCCTAATTTAGGGAAGGCTCCCCCTTTTCTAGTAACTAACTTAGACTAATATGGGTGAGACAGCAACCTTTCCTCTTTCTTCAGGAAGGATTATATTCTTTTCTCCTTACAGAAAAGGGACAATAACCTTTAAGAAAACTATTATAGCAGCTTGAAATGAATTTGAGAGAGAGGAAATGAAGTTTCCTGAAAGCACAAAGACTTCTGTCACCTCCTCCGAGACGGGAAAACAATCTCCAAGCACAAAGTCTTGAGTATCTGAAATCCTATCTACCCTTTTAGAATGATAATCTAAGAACAAAGTACAATATATACCAGCTCAAAGTCTGAAAATACGGTGCACTTACGAATCACTTTATATGGAAATCACTATAAGCACAAAGACTCGTAACTCTTTCCAACTCCTAATCACAAATCAAACTAATTCAATCTTTCAAACTTGTAGCACAAAGTCTACTAGAAATCAGAACAAAATCTTTTCACAATAGCTGCACAATATCACAAGAAAAACTCAGAATAATGCACCACTATGACATAAGAACACAGTAATAACATGCAATAAGATTCAACACAAAGTCTGAAATCTCATATGCCTTTTTTGTATTGCTTGGAAATCAAATTTACATACACAAAGCACAAAGTCTCTTTGCTGTAAATGTCTGCAGTGTTTTCTCTATTGCCTAAAAGATAAAGATTACAATAGACCCCCTCAAGTATTTATAGGAGAGAAGCCTTGAGAAAAAGGTGGGAGGATCCCAACTAACTTGACAAATTCTCTCAACCACCATGACTTATTCCAACTACAGTCCTAATTTAACTTAACTTGTAGTTGCCTTACATGTAATTACATTTTACAAAAATGCAAGTGAAAGAAACACTTGCAATTACAATTTTTGCTTTTACATGTAACTCGTCAAGACAAAATACAAATACATAATTGAAATTATTCTAAGTGTCCGAAGACATGACTCGAACTACATCATCCTTGATTGGATCTTCATGCTGTTGTTTGGAAAACATTCTTCCATCTTTGTCTTGAAAGCATTCTATGCTCAATCATGTCACTTATTCAACTCCTTTTTATGGCTTCGTCATGTTGTTGTTTTTTCTTTGTATCATTCTCTTGGAATTTGTTTGAAAAATAAGGCCCATGCCTTATATTATTGATTTGGATGTGTGCAAACAGGACTAACGAGAATGAGACAAAGGGGCTGCAAAAGTGAGACCAAAGCTCCATTTCGGGTTTTGGAGACAGCATTACATATGTGGAAAAACAAGAACATTGACTTGCAATTGTGAAGAATGAACATGCAACTTCATGTGTATGGGAAAATACAAGTTTTGCACTTGTGATTGGATCCTAAAGACTCATTTTCAAGTGTTTTTGAGTGCATTTTGGACCAATTTCGGGTTTTGGAAGGCTGACAGCAAATGAACTTATAACAAATTACTTTAAAAACACCCCTTACTTGCAAATCGGGTCTTGAGACCCCCATTGCAAGTGACAAACAAATTTTAAAAACTTAACTTGTAATTCGAGTCTTGAGACCCCCATTAACAAACAAAACATAAAGACCTTAACTTGTAATTTGGGTCTTGAGACCCCCATTACAAGTGACATATGAACAAAAAGTAACTTTAAAATCTTTTAACTTGCAGTTCGGGCTTTAAGACCCCCATTACAAGTTACAAGTTATAAAAAAGTAATTTAAAAACCTCTTAACTTGCAATTTGGGTTTCAAGGCCCCCAACGCAAGTTACATGAGTTTTATAAAGTGAATAAAGTGCTTTCACTTGCAATTCAGGTTTCAAGACCCCCAATGCAAGTAAAATGAAAATTATAAAATGACTAAAGGGGCTCACTTGCAATTCGGGCCTTGGGACCCCCATTGCAAGTAAACAACAAAACATAAAAAGTGACTAAAAAATTCATAAAGTGAAATCGGGTCTTGGGGACTTGATTGCAAGTGAATGTATCACTTGCATTTTAGAACTTGAAACCCCCATACTTGCAGTGATGCCTCTGAAACCCGAAATTGACCAAAAACGTGAGAAAAATGACTCATAATTTCATGAAAACGGACGAGAGTGAATGAAAAATGTTGGCCAAAAGGACTATAGACCCAAAACTTAAAATGCCCAACCTTTGTACCTTGCAATACGTGCCTTGAGGCCTAAAAATGTAAAAAATTTGATGGGTTATCTCTGATTTTTGCATGTCAAAAATCAGGGACAACAGATAGTCCTCCATCTGCATCTTCCATAACTGATAGTTCTGCCCATTGAATTTGTCAACCTTCAATTTACCCTTGTCTGCCATTACTCCCACTCAACTATGAGACCTTCCTGTAGAGGATAATCAAACACAACCTACTCTTATACCACTTGTTAGGAATTGCAGGCAAATTACTACCAATTAAATGCGAATAACAGCAATTAAACAGAGGAATTAAACACAAAAAAATAATAGCAACGAAAAGACAACACGAGATTTTTAACATGGTTCACCCAAAAACGGGCGACATCCACCAACAAAGTCCAATATATTATTAGATGTCTAGCAAATGAATACAATTTACTTGCAGCAAAGATTTTAACGTTTCCGCTATCCTGTTTTTATCCCGCGCTTTGCTTCATTCGCCCAACGCACAGACGTGTTTTCTCAGTCACAAACCCGCGACCTTCTACAACTCAATTTCTCACACACATTGCAACAAACAAAACTCAAACTTCATGTTCCTGTTCAACTCCCACGCACGCATTGTAGACAGTCCATCTTTGTGGTTGTTGGTTTTCCAAGCGTGCAACAAAAAACTCTTCGAAATTTGGGCAGATTTCTAACTGTTTATAACTGTATTTCAAATACAAAAGTACAACAATTTGTTTATACAAAATATGCTGAATTTTTGCTTCGGGGGTGCTGCCCCCAACAGCCCCATTGGGAGCGTTGCCCCCAAACCCCCACCGTGGGCTCCACTCCTGTGCCCCATCGAGGGATAATACCTCCTAGATGTTATGAAATAACTTGCACAATAGAAGGATATGATATGAAATATGCTGCAAATACTTGATAATAACTGAGAATAACAAGCCACTTCGAGGGGGAAAACCTCCAAATATCTCTAATGAGAACACACTTCACAACTTGATGATGAAATAAGACTCACAACCTCCCTATATATACCTATTTATGCCAAGGATATCACCTAGGCCGACTTAGACACACCTATATAAGACTTAGGCCGACCTAAACAACTAAATAACAATATACTAATGATAATATGACTTAATAGAGAGTTAAGATAGCCACAAGCCGACTATTCATAACCCGATGTATAATAATATTAAGGGCGTAGCATGCCCCCCTTCTTCAAAGAAGCATTGTCCTCAATGCTAATCAAGTTTGGAAACTTTTGAATGAACTCCTCGTCTTCTCATGTGGCATCTTCAACTGGTAAATTCTTCCATTGGATGAGATACTCAATGATAGTTCTATTCCTCAGCTTCTTTGTGCGTGTTTGATGAATGCACTCTGGTTCCAAAATGATTCTTCCTTCTTCATCCACTGTGAAAAGTTGGTAATTTGAGTGGAATATTATGCCCAATTACCTTCTTTCAAACAAAAGAAAGTCATGAAAAACCTGATGTACTTTTGTTGTTAGTGGTACAACTCAAGCTTGTAGGCAACACTACCGATCTTCGCGCTGATTTGGTATGGACCATAATACTTGGAGACAACTTTATTATTCTTCTTTGTCGCTTTAGTGAGATTTGTTATAAGGTCATAATCAGCAAGAAGAAGACCCAACCTCAACTTCAAAACTTCACTAATGTATGTTGGTTTGCCCGTTGTTTCATTCGATTTGTGCCATGGCTAAATTCTCCTGAACCCGAAAAGTACTTGTTGTTGATGAAGCAAGTGGTCTCTAATCGCCTCGAACTCTTGGGGACACCTTTATTTATGATGTGATGGAAGGAGGATGATATCCATAAAGTGCCAAAAATGGAGACATTTTGGATGAGCTATGAAAAGAAGTGTTATACCACCATTTTGCAAGTGGCAGCCAATCTACCTAATCGTAGATCGCTTCTCAAGGAAACAACGTAGATATCCTTCCAAACACCTCATTAACAAACCTCTCGCTTTGCCCATCCGATTGAGGGTGGTAAGGAAGAGCTAAGAGCCACCGAGCACCCAAAACATGGTGGAATAAATCTTCCAAAAGTGACTAGGTGAAGATGATCAATGACACTAACAATAACTTTAGGTGTACCATGTAGCTTTTGATTATTCTCCAAAAAAAAGCCTTAGCCAATGCGACTTTGTCGGTAAAGGATGTGCTAATGCAATGAAATGTGTATATTTAGTGAGGTGATCAACTACTATCATGATGACATTATGACCTTTAGATTTGGGAAGCCCTGTGATGAAGTCCATGGATACCTCTTCCAAATGCTGGCTAGGAATAGATGGGGTGGTTGCAAGAGACATGCTGGTGTCTTAATTGCTCCCCTTATGCTCTCACGCACTACAAACATCTTCGCCAAACACAAATTTCTGAACATCACCCTTTAGCTCCCTTCCTCTAAAAGAAATCTTGCTTGACTCATTGATATGTCTTCAAAAATCCCTCGAATGACCACCCAATCGGAGACTCATGCAACTCGTGAGAATCTTGATTTTAAGGTTGGAATTCTTGCAAAAGGATACAAACGCCTTTGGCACAAAGAGTATCTCCTCCAACAAAACTTATCTTGAACTACTAGGATCACTTTTAATTGCTCAATGAGCCATTTTGTCGCAACATCATTTTGCCACTGCCATTTCCTCCACCCAATTTGCTTGTAATATTGAAAGGGCACACAATAAGGCTTCATCTTTCTCATCCTTCCTTGAAAGTGCATCTGCTACAATATTTTCCTTCCCTTTCTTATATACAATCTCAAAGTCATATCCCAACATCTTAGTGACCCATTTGTGTTTCTCTTCAGAAGATAATCTTTGTTCCAAAAAACATTTTAGGCTATCAACAAGGATTCTGCCTTAACCTTCAAATGTCTACCCAATAGATAAGGCCACCATTGTTTCATTGCATGGAGGATTGCTAGCATTTCCTTCTCATAGATAGGTTTTAGTTGATTCTTACCTTTTAATTGACGACTCTCAAAAGCAATTGGTCGACCTTCTTGCATGAGCACTACTCCTATCCCATTTCCAGAAGCATCACATTCCACAATGAATTCCTTGGTGAAGTCAGGAGTGGCAAGTACTGGAGTTGTACACATAGCCTCCTTCAATCTCTCAAATGTTGTATTGGCAGAATGTCTAAATGAAAAGAATCCTTCAATAGAGTAGTGAGAGGTGCTGCTATACTACCATAATTCTTCACAAATCTTCTATAGTACCCTGTCAATCCCAAGAATCCTCTCAGCTTCTTAATGGTTTTGGAATAGGCCATTCCATGATAGCCTTGATTTTGTTAGGGTCCACCTTTACTCCTTCATGTGAAACTATGTGTCCCAAATACTCCACCTCTGTAAGACCAAAAGCACACTTGGATGGCTTAGCATAGAGTTTATGATCTTCAAGTATTTGTAATACTTGGTCCACATGTTGCAAATGTTCTTCCCAAGTCTTGCTATAAATCAAGATATCATCAAAGAATACTAGCACAAACTTTCGCAAGAACTTCTTAAAAATGGAATTCATCAAACTTTGGAATGTAGATGGTGCATTGGTAAGACCAAATGGCATCACAAAAAATTCATAATGACCCTCATGAGTCTGAAATTTTGTCTTACAAGTATCTTCCTCCTTAATCCGAATTTGGTGATAACCAAATCTAAGATCTAACTTGGTAAAAAACATAGCTCCATTTAATTCATCTAGCAAATCATCAATGACTGGAATTGGAAACTTATCTTTAATGGTGTACATGTTGAGCACTCTATAATCTGGACACATGTGCCAAGTATCATCCTTTTCTTACGTACTCATCACCACAGGCGAGGAGAGGCACTTTGGCTATGCCTCCTCGATGATTCTCGGCTTCTGATCTCTTCAACAATTTTTTCTATCTCACTCTTTGTATGTGTGGATACCTGTAAGGCCTGATGTTCGGTGGTTGGCTCCCCGGAACTAACTATATGGCATGATCATGATCCCTCTTAGGAGGAAGTCCTTTAGGCATATCTCCAAGAACAACTGAGTGACGATCAATTATAGCTTGTAAAATCTGATGGTAGGAGTATTAGATTGAGAGACTTCTAATGAACATAGTTGGGCCACAAATCCATCCACTCCTTTCTTAAGAAACTTTTGCATTTGATGAGAGCTTACCATTTGTGGAGATTTTTCCTTCAACCCCTTTAGCTCTACTAGCCTTCCTTCTGATTGAAATCTCATGAATAGTTCTTGGAAGTTCATCTCAATTGTTCCCAATGTAGTAAGCTATTGTACTCCCAAAACAATATATGTTGCACCCATGGATATTGCATACATCGGGGTATCAAGTTGATAATCTCCCATGGATAATTTAATGCTATTACACTTCAATCAACTAATCGTACTCACCATCTCAATCAAACTTGAAACTCGAGCTAGATATATGAAACAATTTAGACAAGTAGCTAACTTTTTGTTGATGAAATTATGAGTACTACCTAAGTCGATCAACACTATTACCTTCTGCTTCTTTAGGAACCCCACCACCTTGAGAGTTTGTGGAGTGCTGAAACCTTAGAGTGCATGACAAGAAATGATTGGTTGAGAATCATGTGATTCCTCATTTGACTCCCTTTCATCTTCTAGTATGGGTTCCTCCTCTTCTTCCTCTTTGGGACCTTCAATATAAAACAATTTCTTTTCACTACATTTATGTCCTCGACTATATTTGCTATCACAATTGAAACACAAGCCTTTTTCTCTTTTCTCCTCAATTTGTTGTGGAGTCAACTTAGTAGGTTGTGTTGAATATCCTTTCTCTTGACACATTAGCCCTTGCTTCTTAGGAATCAAATATTTCCCACCAAGTGCTAAGATAAAAGACTCATTTATGGAACTAGCTGAACATGCATTCTCATGTTGAATGTGATCCTTGAGACCACCCAAGAATAATTCATTCAAAGTTTCCTCCATAATTGTGTATTCCCACCCTTAAGGATAGATTTGGAATTGCTGAATATAATCCTTAATCCATCCTATTTGCTGGAAGTTTAGCTAATGTGGGTTGAAGAAGTAGTCCATTGCTGAGCATTGTTTCTTGGAGTTCCTCCTCAGAAAAATTGAAGGAGCCCCTCTTTACTCTCGAAGGAGTGCAAAAGCCAACGATACCAAATGAATTGATCCGGGTTCTAGATATATGGTGCCAATGGACCTTTTGTCCATTTGGGATTTGGTGTACTTCAAAAAATTTCCATTTGATTTATCCATGTTAGAGGATCCTTTCCATCGAACTTGCGCATATCCACCTTTGGAAATAAATTCCTAGATCCCATAGGAGTACTAAAGCTTGTGTCAGTAGTAGCTGACCTAGAATTTTCACCTTGGCCGCTTGAGAACTCCTTTCTTGATTCAGCCATGTAGGTGCTTAACATGTTTCGTATGTTTGATATATCTCCTCTTAGGTCACACATATCCAACTTAATTGAGGAGATGTCTTCCTTGACCTTATTGATTTCCTCATTATGAGTAATATCCTCGATTGTTTCACCATCCTTATCAGGAGTCTTCCCCGGAGTGACAACATTCTTTTTACCCCTTGTTGCAGGCCCCGTCATGATGGAAACCAATGATGTTGAAATAAATCACACAAATGAAACTTAAATTCTCTCAAATTTTTACTGTAATCTCCTTTATTATGTCTTCAAAAACCCAATAAAAATCAGACTCCAATTCAACAAGATGTGCGAGATATGTAGATTCCAAAAAAATAGTGTAGAAACACTAATTCTGCAATAATTCGCTTAATTCTGCTCCAATTCTTCTGAAATCTGGACTGTAGCTTCTTCAATATGTTCTTCAAAAACCCTTTAAAAATCAGAAAAATTCGCCAAAATCTAAAAGATATGCTCTTCCCAAAATCACCTCCAAAATTGAGAAAAAACCCTTGCCTATGGTGCCAAGATCATGCTCTGATACCACTTGTTATGAAATAACTTGCACAATAGAAGGATATGATATGAAATATGTTGCAAATACTTGATAATAATTGAGAATAACAAGCCACTTCGAGGGGGCAAACCTCCAAATATCTCTAATGAGAACACACTTCACAACTTGATGATGAAATAAGACTCACAACCTCCTATATATACCTATTTATGCCAAGGATATCACCTAGGCGACTTAGACACACCTATATAAGACTTAGGCCGACCTAAACAACTAAATAACAATATACTAATGATAATATGACTTAATAGAGAGTTAAGATAGCCACAAGCCGACTATTCATAACCCGATGTACAATAATATTAAGGGCGTAGCACTGGACCCCGCAAGAGGGACTATGCCCCCTTTGCATTTCCCCATTAATTAATTTGGGGGGGAAACACACCAACAAAAGTGGAGAAAAATTAAGCAACAAGTCTAATAAGGCTCCACGATACAACATCTAGCGCATTTCAAACCAAATTGTGGTGTTTGTGAGCATATTTTTAACAATTTTTAGACGAAATTGTGAGCGGCTAGGGTTTTCAAAGCCTAGTGTCATCATTTTTTGATGATTTCTTTACAAAATCGTGGCTGTGGTGTTGATCAAGATTGACCTATAAAATTTCAGGTCTAACAACAAAGGGTTTCATTATATTTTCCGTCATTACAAGTTGTGAGAGTGATGGCTTCATTAATCAACATCACATTGGAAGGTAGTCAGCACTTGGATGGCAAAAATTACAACACGTGGAAACAACACATGCTCACAATCTTCGAGTACAAATGCCTTGATAGGTCTTCCTCAATACTGACATTCGACCAGCAGTTGCAAGTACAAGGTTTGACAAGCGTGATCAAGAAGTCGTCATGATGATGAAGCTATCAATGATTAATGAGATGCTCCCAGAGGTACAAACAGGAAAAACCTTCGCAGAAATTTTGAAGCACCTACGAGATCTACATGAGACATCAGATAAAGGCAAAGCCTTCTTCTTGAAAAGTATGTTTTTTTCAATTATGATGAATGAGACAACACCCTTGCAAGAGCATTTGCTCAAAATTGAGGACATTAGAGATCAATTGTCTACAATGGGTTCGAACATCTTACTAAGACTCTCAATATCACATCTACCGATGTTGACCTAAAGCTCGAGGAGTTGTGCAATAAGCTCTTGTAGCAAGACAAATGGAAGAAACGGTTTGGTAGCAATAGTGATACACAGAGTGTGGAACAAGCATTTGCAGCCAATGACAAAGCAAAGGCAAATGGCCACAAAAGAAAGGTTAAGGGAATAATGAAGATACTTTGAAGAATTTGAAAAATATCCCATCACTATTGTGGTAAACTTGGTCATGTGAAGAAACACTGCAAAAAAGGTTGGCTAAAAGAAATCCAACCCAAGAGGGCCTCCATCAAAGGTTCATGTTGTACAAACAACCAACAGATCAATCAAAGTCATGCATGGTACATAGATTCTAAATACATCATATAATGGTAAATAGATAAGCTTTTGAACTAGGTTCAACCTTAGGCTCCACCCCATCGATGCCACCACCGATTACAGGCACTCATCTTGCTAGAGCTAGAGACCTTGCCTTAAAATATGCCTATCAAGGGCCGGTACTTGGGTCAATTATTTGCCTTAGATGCACAAACTTATATGATGGAAGCATAAATCGCCTCAAATACCATCTTGTGCCTAGAAACACACCACAATTTTTTGTGCCTAGAAACACACCTGGAGCACAACCATCATTGGAAGCTACAAGATGGAATAGGGAGGTGCATGAACATGAAGATATGGCATGTGCTGATTTTTGATACTTCAACAACATTCCTTTCAATTTGGCAAGTAGTCCTTATTGGGAGAATTTATTAACTACATTGACAGCTACGGGAAAAGGCTACAAAGCGCCTTCTCACAAAGAGTGGGAGGTTAGTTAATTTTATTTTTTATGCTAATTTATACTTATAGTAATTTATGTCCAATTTTAGGCTAAATTTATGTTCATTAATTTATAGTAATTTATGTTGAATTTAGTCTACTTTTTTGTGTTTAAAATTTAAATCTTTGTATTTTCACTTTGTACTTGTAGATTGCTCATCAATGCAACTGAAAGGGCAAGGCTAATAGTGGAAGAACAAAAGAAGGAATGGAAAAAATATGGCTGCACTATTCTTTCAAATGGGTGGATAGATGGGAAAAACTGCACCATTATCAATTGTTTGATAGTTTCAAATGGTGACGTTGTTTTTTGAAATTGTTGGATGCCTTAATAAAATCAAAAATGCAGAAACACTATGTCTAATGTTGGAGGAAGTTGTCATGGAAGTGGGCATAGAAAATGTGGTGCAAATCACAACAAATAATGCAACAGCATATGTGGCGGCTAGGAGATTGCTCCAAGACAAACATAACACACTTTTTTGGACACCTTGTGCAGCACATTGCCTTGACCTTTTTTAGGAGGTCATAGGAAAACTTGATTGGGTGACACTAATTGTAGATGATAAAAGGAGCATCACAAAATTTATCTACAATCACCCATGGGTTCTTAACTTAATGAGTGATCACACCCAAGGGAAAGAGTTGGTAAGATCGGGCCTCACAAGATTTATAACGGTTTTCCTAACATTGCAAAGCATTATTGATTTATTGACTACTTTGAAACAAATGTTTGTAAGTTAAGCATGGTTAGACTCATCTTATTCAAAGAATCCTGAAGGAAAGAGGTTTGCAAGCATAGTCTTTGACAACCTTTTTGCACAAAGAGCTATAGAGATCATAAAAATAATCTCAAGACTTTGAATTTAAATTCAAATTCAATATTTATTTTTTTTAATTTAAGTCTTTCATTATAAATTTGTAACTTTAATCTTTATGTATTTGTAAATTGTAGGCGTTGAAGCCCTTGGCTAGAGTTCTTTGTTTGGTAAATGAGGATTAAAACTCAATGGGGTATTTTTATGATGCCATGGATAGGGCCAAAGAGTCTATCTAAACTTATTTCAAGGGAGGGACAACCTCAAATTTGATCCCATATGGGAGATCATTAATAGAAGGTGGAACAATCAACTCCACCAACCCATCCATGCAACAGGGTACTTCCTCAACCCCTGTTTTTTCTATTCAGATACCTTCTCAGATCCTAATGGAGAGGTTATGGAAGGCCTCATTACATGCATTCAGAGGATGACACCCCAGGTTGAGGTGATAGACCTCATTGTCAAAGAAAATTGGGAAGTTATAGTTCTGGAAAGAGTAGACTCTTTTCTTCTGAGCTATCTATTCGGGGAAGAACCACTCAAACGCCAAGTATAAAATTTGGAGTCTTTATTTCACATGCATCTTACAAATTATGAATTTCAAATTTACAACTATTGATAATTTGATCAAATATGTTTTGACTTTGCTTTCTAACTCTTCAATATTTTGTTTTGTTGAGTCTTGGTGGACAAATTGGGGTGCAAATACTCCAAATATCCATTGCCCTCCGCATTTTATGCCAACCTAGTAATGCATCTAGTTGTGAACGCAATTAGAGCTTGTTTGAAGCTATCCACACAAAGAAGAACAAATTAGCTCAAAAACACCTCAATGACCTTGTCTATGTGCAATACAACCTTCAACTACGCACAAGAAGAGTAGAGGACAAACCTAAAATAATTATGAACACACACAGAATTATTGCCAAGATAATTGATTAATTAAATAAGAAGCAAACGCATTCTTATATAGAACTACAATGAGCTAATAATAGCGAAGATATCAATAGACTAATAAAAGCTAATTAAAGGCTTAACTAAAAGTAACTGAAAGCTTTAACTGATCCTAACTAAAAGCTTTAACTGATCCTAACTAAAAGCTTTAACTGGTAGCATAACTAAAAGAATAAAAGAATATACCTAAAGTCTATTCTAATATCTTATTTGACCATTAAACTAAATATAACAATATTATTTTAACACCCTCCCTTAATGGTCAATCTATTAACTACACCAAGCTTATCCCGAAATTATACAAACTTGTCAGGATTCAAAGATTTGGTTAGATTGTCTATAGTCTAGTCGTCAGTGGGACAATATTGCAACATTACTAATCCATCTTCTACAAGTTGTTGTATGAAATGACAATGAAGCTCTACGTGCTTGGTATGCTCGCAAAAGATTGGATTCTTGACTGTAATGTCCCCTCTTTTAATCCCTTTTCCTAGGTCAGCTCATGTTAAGGAAAAGTAGGTCGGGCTTGTGAAGAAAAACAATAAAACATCTATATTTCTTCCTAGGTTGGCCTTGAGATGGGGAAAAATAAGAAATTAATAGCAATTTTGACAAGGTTGGCCAGCATAGAGGAGGGAAACATGTATAAATACAAGATCTTGTGGAGCATTCATCCTCATTCGAAATTGTTCTTCTACTTTGGTCTGCACTTTTGAGCAGCATATGCTGTAGGACAAAAACCCTATTGCATTAAGGAGAAGTTGGACAAAACCCTAGCTTCTTCAAGGGCAAACTTCATGGCAGAGGTTCTTATGTGCTTCAATGGAGATAATTGCTAGTCCATGCCAATTTTGCATCAGCATTTAGATTTCTGATTTGATGGGCGAGTTGTGCAAGTTGGAAGTTCTAATTTAGATTTCTAGGGTGGCAAAGCCCTAACATCAGTCCACAGGCCAACGCACCCTTGGTAGGGTTATTTTAGTTGTTTCTTCATCATTTAGTTGTATTTTTCTAGCTGGAGCAGCTTCGCCCAACTAGGGTTAGTTGCATCTGCATTATTGAGGCTTCTTCATGTTGTGGCGCATGTTTGAAGCCCACTTTACTTTGTAATTTGCATTCATATTTTGCAGCAACAGACTAAGGGTTTATATCAAACATTTGTTGACTCATATGGAAGGATCTAATCATGCTATGTTGGTGATTTAATTTTACTATTATCTGCTATGAGCTTTCCTATCTTTTGGTTGCATTATGTGATGTTGTTCATGCAAATTACGTCAGTGTTCTAGGGTTTAAGTAGAAATTAAATATCGGAAGTTAGGGCATCAATTTTGCATTACAAAAATCAGAATTTTTGCAAAAATATTGTTTGGAATATTACAGTAGTATCAGAGCCACAATCCTGCCAGCCTATGGGTTTGATTGTGCAAATGAGTGAAGAGGAGGAAGATGAAATTGCAGTCTCCAAAATTGCTAGATGGTATGAAAGGTATCAAAAGTGTAAGGATCTGCTAACATACCAAGAATATGTAAGATTGGCGGGACTGGTTATACCCATGAGTGAGGAGAATATCAGAATCTTTGATGCGTACTTAGGTGAACCTGAGACTATCAAGGATACAGAATCTTTTGATGGTTACTACATGAGGAAAAGAAAGGAAGAGGAAGATTCAGAAACAGCTAAAGAAGAGGAAGTCGTAGAGCAGAAAGAAAATTTGAAGCTACAAGGCATCACGAAACAAGAACAAGAGGAACCCTATAAGCAAGTTGAAGATTAAGATTGTTTTGGTTCCTAATAATTGTGTGTACCAACAAAAAATTGATAAAGTGGAGGTAGGGAAGACTCCTATTATGTATGAAGAGCTCGAAATAAGGTGTCGCTAATTCCAAGTGATATCCAAATAGCAGCCAGCCAAGCTTCAGGTATGGAAGTAATTGAAGTTATTGAACCATGTGATGATGTTATTGTTTACACTATTGGGAAGAATGATGCGTTTAAGATTGACCCTCATGAGGAGAAATTGCATGTGTATCATGAAAGCACTAATGGCATTGGGATGATAAAGGTTGTAACTGAAATAAGAGAAGAAAACTCCATAGAGGTCAATCAAGAAACATTTGAGTTCTTTTGCTCCAAGATTAACGAGTTTGTTGACCGGTTAATTTGTAATCCGGAGAAGGAAATTTCTGATGAGCACATGATAGGTCTAGGAGAGCTGATGGAGTTTGAAGAAGACACTGCACTTGAGCATGAGGTAAGGACTGATTTTCTAATGTATGACAGCAGTCCTTTATCTTCACATTATCATGTTATGACAGCCAAAAGGATCAGTCTTAAGGCTTGTGATTTTCATGGAGAAACTCATGTAGAACCAGCTCTTGGCAATGGACAACTAACAAAGGATGAAGAATTGATTGAGTCCCTTGAAAATGCTACAAATAGTTGGGAAGTTGCTGCTCTGATTGCTACCAGCGACATTGGAGGGGCTTATGTGTTCTTCTATGCTCCTATGAGAGGCATCCTACACATCCATGAAGCATTTATCAAAGTTGGAGAGTTGGTGGGTGTTGATGGCTCTGTGGGGTACATCCATCTTTTCGATTTTGATACATATGTAGGGTGATATTATGGGATCTAGGTGGTGGCATGTTGTCATTGCTTGAGAACAAGCAATCTCGGGAAGGGAGGATTGTAATGTCCCCTCTTTTAATCCCTTTTCCTAAGTCGGCTCATCTTAAGGAAAAGCAGGTCGGGCTTGTGAAGAAAAACAATAAAACATCTATATTTCTTCCTAAGTCAGCCTTGAGATGGGGAAAAATAAGAAAGTAATAGCAATTTTGCCTATGTCGGCCAGCATAGAGGAGGGAAACATGTATAAATACAAGATCATGTGGAGCATTTCATCATCATTCGAAATTGTTCTTCTACTTTGGTCTGCACTTTTGAGCAGCATATGTTGTAGGACAAAAACCCTATTGCATTAAGGAGAAGTTGGACAAAACCCTAGCTTCGTCAAGGGCGAACTTCATGACGAAGGTTCTTATGTGCTTTAATGGAGATAATTGCTAGTCCATGCCAGTTTTGCATCAGCATTTAGATTTCTGATTTGAAGGGCAAGTTGTGCAAATTGGAAGTTCTGATTCAGATTTCTAGGGTGGCAAAGCCCTAACATCAGTCCAACAGGCCAATGGTGCATAATCTAACTCACTGAGAGCAAATTGAGCTCCATTCTTGGTACATAGTATACATTGAGGAAAAGAAGATTTTTTCCTCCAAATTTGAATTGGACATTACCTTCACTAACCACTGTATACTCCTCACCGCCACCAAATATCACTGAATTTGAACAAATTGTATAGTCAGTGAACCAATCCTTCCTGTGAGTGAAATGTCTGGATGATCCAGAATCAATGTACCAAGTTGAGGACTTGGCATGATCTGTTGGTCGTTTGGCCATAAATGCAGAGAAGGCAGACTCCTACTCAGAATGTTTTGCAACATGGGCCTTTGGTTGAGACCCTCCCTGGTTGGATTTCTGATCAGCCAACATCTTTCTGCAGTGTTTCTTCATGTGACCAAGTTTGCCACAATAGTGACATGCCATAGTCTTCAGATTCTTTGAAGAATTATCATAACTCCCTTGACCTTTCTTCTGAGGCCACTTGCCTTTGCCCTTGTGCTTGGCTACGAAGGCCTGTTCAATAGTGGGGGTATCACTACTGCTACCAAATTGTTTCTTCCATCTCTCCTGCTGCAAGATTTTGTTGCACAAGTCATCGAACTTCAGGTCAACTTTTGTAGAAGTGATATTAAGAGTCCCAATAAAGTGCTTATATGAGTGTGGTAAACTCTTCAGTGTGATAACCACAATGTCTTCTTCTTCCATCTTGCAACCTATTGCTTCTAGCTGATCATGAATGTCTTTGATCTTCATCAAGTGATCCTACAAAGACATCTTCTCGTCTATCATGATCGAGAATAACATTCTTCAAGAAGAAGACCCTGACCTTGTCTGACGTCTCATGCAAATCTCGCAAGTGCTTCCAAATCTCAGTTGAGGTCTTGCCTGAAGGAACCTCTAGAAGCATCTCATTTGTGACAGATAACTTGAGAAGCATAACCGCCTCTCAATTACTTCCATCCAAATTGTCCTGGTCTTTTACCGCAACAATGGGATGTGTGTCTATACCAAGGACAATCTAATCAAGGCACCTATATTCAAAGATGGTAAGCATCCATTGTTTCCAGGTGTTGTAATTTTTGTCGTTGAACCTCTAACTGCCTTCCAACATAATGTTGGGTAATGAAGCCATCCCTCCCGTAATATGAAGTCACGGAAAAGGATGAAACCCTCGGTATGAAAAAGAAAATCAAAACCCTAGTTTGCACAAAGAGGTCGAAACCACGATTTTTGTCCAATAAATCAAAAAAAAGATGCGAAAATAACTACTGTTACCCTGCTGCAAAACCTTAGGTGCCAAAAAAAAAATCTGAAACCCTAGGTGCCAAAAAAATCTTGAAACCCTAGGTGTTGAATTTTTGAATGCAAGAAACCCTAGCTAACATAGCAAACCCTGGCCATCACGGGAAATATCTAAAAACCCTAGCCGCAAGTCTGAAAATCACCAAAAAATGTGTAGAAACCCTAGCCGTTTCAAAAAAACTCTAAAACCCTAGTTTTTTTGTATAGTAAAACCCTACAAATTGTGTAAAAAAAATCGTCAAAAACAATCTACACAAGTAATACCCACGAAATTTTTGTAAGAAAAAAAATTTGTCAAAAAATCTTTGTACAAATTCATACAGTCACCCTTAGCACGATTTCTTGTGTCTTGCATTGAATTCATCACTTCACCGTCTGTTGAACTCACGCGCTAACCGATCTCGAAACCTGAGATCTAATACCATAAAATAATTATGAACACACACAAAATTATTGCCAAGATAATTGATTAAGTAAGAAGCAAATGCATTCTTCTATAGAACTACACTGAGCTAATAATAGCAAAGATATCAATAGACTAATAAAAGCTAACTGAAGGCTTAACTAAAAGTAACTAAAAGCTTTAATTGATCCTAACCGAAAGCTAACTTAAAGCGTAACTAAAAGAATAAAAGAATATACCTAAAGTCTATTCTAATATTTTATTTGACCATTAAACTAAATACAACAATATTATTTAATAGCGATTGGACAAGGCGGGATAAGTAGTCTCCATTATTTACTAAGGATGAGGTTCTTGTTTTTGAGAGACGGGCATTAGAGGATGTGGGTGCGGCAAGAGTTATAGGATTGGATGACATTGATGAGGCTGAGGAGGAATCATTGCCATCTACTACCAGGATGGAGGTCAAACCACTACCTTCCATACCAAACAAGGAGCCACAGCAGACTCGAAGGACTAGAACTTCTACCACTTCCCTAGTTTTCAATAGATTAGGGAAGAGGAAGATGTAAAATGTTATATTTACTTTTAGTTTTATAGTTTACTATTTTCATTTTGTCAGCTATCTATTGTATCAGGATTCCACATGAGGCTGCGATTTTGTACTCAATTTGCATTCAAATCGATCAAATTTAATAGAAAACACTTTTGTATTCATTTATGGGCTCATTGGATACATCTTATCATTGAATTTTGCAGAAAAAAAAATGTGTTCCTAAAGAAATTTAAGCAATTTTTTAAGTTGCTGAGTTTTTGCCAAGTCAAAATATTTTGGGTCTGCCGAGTTTTTGCTAAGTCCGTGTTTTCCAACTATGGTTAATTTTATTTCAGCCAGCCTGAAGGTATTGCTTGTGTGTTGAGATTAATAGTTTCTTTCCTTCAGGATCTGAAAATCTTGTTTGCAAGGCACAGCTGTTAACAGTCTGGTGCATGTGTCTGAGGCATAAAGATATGCACATAATCATTTTCATTTATGCAAAATCCCTCAATAAATCATGTATAGTCTGCACATCTGCATATCATGTCTATAGTCTACATAGCATCTCATCTATGACAGATGACTTGAGAAGCATAACTGCCTCTCGATTACTTCCATCAAATTTGTCCTAGTCCTTTCCCGCAAATGTGGGATGTGTGTCTATTTTGATCAAGGCACCTATATTTGAAGATGATGAGCATCCGTTGTTTCCAAGTGTTGTAATTTTTGTCATTGAACCTCTAACTAGCTTCCAACATGATGTTGGGCAATGAAGCCATCCCTCCCGTAATATGAAGTCATGGAAAACGATGAAACCCTAGGTCTGAAAAAGAAAATCAGAACCCTAGTTTGCACAAAGAGGCGGAAAATTGTCCAAAAAATCGAAAAAAATATGCAAAAATAATTGCTGTCACACTACTGCAAAACTGAGGTGCCAAAAAAATCTGAAAACCTAGGTGCTGAATTTTTTAATGCAAAAAACCCTAGCTGACAGCAAACCCTAACCGTCGCAAGAAATGTCTGAAAACCTTAGCCGCAGGTCTGAAAATCAATAAAAAATGTGCAAAACCCAACCCGTTTCAAAAAAAAAACTCAAAACCTAGATTTTTTGTACAATAAAACCTTACGAATTTTGTAAAAAAAATCTGCACAAGTAATACCAATGAGATTTTTGTAAGAAAAAAAATTCGTCAAAAAATCTTTGTATGAAATTTGTACAGTCACCCTTGGCACGATTTCCTATGTCTTGCATTGAATTCGTCATTTCACAGTCCATAGAATTCACGCGCTAACCGATCCCGAAACTCGAGTTCTAATACCATAAAATAATTATGAACACACACAAAATTAGTGCCAAGATAATTGATTAATTAAATAAGAAGTAAACGCATTCTTATATAGAACTACAATGAGCTAATAATAGTGAAGATATCAATAGACTAATAAAAGCTAACTTAAAGCATAATTAAAAGAATAAAAGAATATACCTAAAGTCTATTCTAATATCTTTTTCGACCATTAAACTAAATATAACAATATTATTTTAATAAAACCAGAGGATCCCATTGATTTGGATGAGATAGATCCCTATAGCGATTGGACAAGGCGGGATAAGTAGCCTCCATTGTTTACTGAGGATGAGATTCTTGATTTTGAGAGACAAGCATTAGAGGATGTGGGTGCAACAAGAGATACAAGATTGGATGACATTGATGAGGCTGAGGAGGAATCATTGCCATCTACTACTACCAGGATGGAGGTCAAACCACTGCCTTCCATGCCAAACGAGGAGCCACAGCAGACTCCAAGGACTAGAACTTAACTACCTCTTCCCTAGTTTTCAATAGATTAGAGAAGAGGAAGATGTAAAATCTTATATTTACTTTTAGTTTTACAATTAACTATTTTCATTTTGTCAGCTAACTATTGTATCAGAATTCCACATGAGGATGTGATTTTGTACTCAATTTGCATTCAAATCAATCAAATTTAATAGAAAACACTTTGGTATTCATTTATGGACTCATTGGATACATCTTATCATTGAATTTTGCAAAAAAAAACAAAAAAAAAGTTTCGAAAGAAATTTAAGCAATTTTTTAAGTTGCCGAGTCAAAAAATTTGGGTCTGCTGAGTTTTTGCTGAGTCAAAAAATTTGGGTCTGCTGAGTTTTTGCTAAGTCCATGTTTTCCAACTATGGTTAATTTTATTTCAGCCAGCCTGAAGGTATTGCTTGTGTGTTGAGATGAATAGTTTCTTTCCTTCAAGGTCTGAAAATCTTGTTTGCAAGGCAAAGCTGTTAACAGTCTGGTGCATGTGTCTGAGGAATAAAGATAGGCACATGATCATTTTCATTTATGCAAAATCCCTCTATAAATCATGCATAGTCCGCACATCTGCATATCATGTCTATAATTTTACTCTAGTGTCAATTTACTATTTAGTTTAGTTTGGAGTTTAGTTTAGACCTCAGGGAGCTTCCCCTTTGAATTTGAAGAGAGGTTGTCCCTCATTTACTGGTCCATTTTGTATTGTCTTGCAAAATATAAATTAAAACACTAACAGAGCTGGATTCATGGAATATCTATAAACAGATAAAATGAATGGATCTCAATAAGCATTGTTTCCAATCCATAAGAAAATGAGTATGTTGTAGCACACCCCATTCTTTTTTAGAGAATAAGTAATAAATTTGTAATTAGGGATCCACATCATGCAATGATTCTTGTTATAGACAGTTAATTTTTCTGCAAATCTGTACCAGAAACGAAACAAAAAATAGCACCCCTTCCTTTAAGCTCTAGCCTTGTTTTGTTCTTTTTAGCAAAGCACACAAGAAATATTGAAAAATTTGGGATTCTCTACAAGCGCTTACCTGGTTTCCAGCATAATCTTTAAGGCCTTGATACACATCAGCAACCTTAGAAGAATATTCATAACTAGACAGAGGAACTTGAACCTTTTCTTGGTTTCTGGAACAGTATTCCTGATTCCCAAAGTCATACCATGCCAATGTGGCTTCTTGAATTGCCAGCCGCAATTCACCGGGATTACTCTTGTTATGTTGTGTCTGACCTTGATATCTAACAGAATAAATAAATAAAGTCTGTAAGGACCAAAGGCACTACTTGATTTAAATAATCATTACTAAAAATAACAGGCTACGTACATTTACAAGAGCTAATTCTGTATGAATTGTGAAATAATCTGAGTAAGAACAAGATAAAGAGTAGCTGACTCTTTGCCAACATAGCTATAAACTTACACTTCCAAGTACTCAAAAAAAGGAAAGATCGTTCCTTGTCTTACCCATGCATAGTCCTGTGGTCGTGACAAGAGAAAAAGTCGGGTCAAATTATGAGAGAGAGAGAACCAGATTTTCAAATTAAAACTCATAGGTCGTGCAGTATTGATTGCACAACAATTTAGTTATTATATTTCTTGCATCAAATTATTTAACATACCCTCTCTTTTGTCTTTGCCGATAAGAAGCCAAAAAACATTACACAAAGGCGCCCAGGAACATACACACTCAGAACAGATTCTGGAGCATCTTGTGCAGGGTCAATAACTTTTGCTGGCCAAGTTGAACCATTGTTATTATCAGATCTGACCCAAACTATATCACCGACAGAAAATTCTTCCAAGGGATTCAAACCCCCGGCTGAAATCCCATCTGTTTTATTGCTTGGAACACATCTCGGCACACAGTCTAAACAGGGCGAAGCGGTCAGATTCTCTGGTTCAAATGGCTTGGAAGTGCTACGAACATGTTGTGAAATCATACTTTCAGGTTCTGGTGCTGTCAACTGTAATTGACAGTCTAAACTGGGTGAAGCCGTCAGATTCTCTGGCTCAAATGGCTTGGAAGCGCTACGAACATGTTGTGAAATCATATTTTCAGGTTCTGGTGCTGTCAACTGTAATTGTCGTTTAAGACCATTTTTAACCCTTGCAGGCTCTGAATTAAATGCATCCTTACGCTTAATTCTTTGCCGTTTAGCAGGACTATAATTAGTATCTGATAAAGGAAACCTCGAGTAACAATCTAGTTCATTAGAGCCATGTTTCAAGCGTTTAGTTTGGATTTTCTTTAATGGTTCAATTAAAGAGTCACGAAAGCGTAATGGAAGCATCTGAGTGCGGCCACGAAAACTCTTCACAACAGGAGTAGACAAACTCACATGCGCGGAGTCTGCAAATTGCTTTTCCTGGCCCTCACCATCTGTTTTTGGATCTCCTTTCTCACTATCCTTGTCTTTATTTTGACATGGAGATTTCCATGCAGTAAAAGAGGTGTCTGAGCTGACACGCATGCTGTCTGCAAGGCTCTCCTCGCTACGCCTGACACGTTTGGGGTGTGAAGTTCCATTACCAACAGTTTTTCTCTTGAATACATTGACAAACCTTATTTGATTGTCATTTCTACATCCAGTTCTCATCTCAGGATTGTAAGTATCAGTCCTCGATGATGCCTCTACAGCATCTGCAAGTAAATCTAGAGTCGGATAGTTTATTTTCCTATTTTTCATGTGAACAACTTGACCATCTGCACAATCTTCATGTTCTCTGTTAAGTGGCTCCAATCCATCCCCAAATGCAAACTCAATCAAATCTGTCATGGATGTTACCATCCTTCTTCCTGTCATATGTAGAACTCTCCATATTGAAAAAGGTGCATTATTCCTCTTCTTCTAACTCTACCCCTGTAAATATGCCGTGTCAGATTCAGTAACAGTAGAAAAGTACTTTTCAGCTATCAGAACAATTCAGACCTTGAGAAGCTAGGAACTAAAAATCTCAGACCGGAACAATCGCCTACAAGAATACACAAAAGAATAGCAACCCAGATGTATACTACACTAATCTCTCGTTCCGCTTTCCTTTTGGTACTAGGAAAACGGATTATTCTTACTACTCAATATACATCAGATTAGCATATAAAAACTATGGTAAGCGCACAAACCATATTAAAAATGTTGATGGCAATGAAAAATTTAGTAAAACAGTTGAATAAATCTCAAGAATGAAAACGAGATAAGGTGTTTGATTGAAGTTGGGTTTGAATTAGAAAACCTTAGATTAACGAGACTCGCATCTGAAGATCAAGTTAGTCATATTCTCATTCAAAAGTTGCGAAGAGTAGCACCTAAAGTCACAGACGAAGACTTAAATGTGTGAGGCGAACAAATTCCTACAAAAATCCCTGAGAGCGATGAGGATTTTAGAAGCGTCCGCAACAATCCCATACAGAAATGGTGCCCTACTCGTAGCCATAGGAATGTGCATCTCAGTTAAATCAGCTAGAAAGCTTCTGTGCTCTATTGACTTCAACAGAAAGTCAATTCGGCAAAAATCATTTATAAAAAATGCTAAAAAGAAATGCAATACAGGCGAATGGTGTAAAGACGTAACCTCAAAAAAATTGCCATGTTGGGCTACGGTGATGCAGAAACTCGAATGCTGACTCAGGCTATGGCAATGTGCATAATGCCTCATTTCCAGGGAAGTGGGGATATTATACAACAGATATAAACTGTCCAAATTATAGTTAGAAAAATAAAACTGAAGATTGATTACGACTTACTATCCCGAGGATTAGGTTCGAGTCTCGGAAGGGCATCGTCACCGCGTCAAAAGGGATTTATAAGAAGCTTTGATAAAGTAGCGACCCGAAGGCGAATGCCCATTTAATTTGTGTTTAATAAAATAAAAAGAATAGTAATGAAATGAATGTTTTAGTATGACAGTGACTTCTATATAACATATTTTTAACAAAATTAAAAGACGATCGTATCCGCGATGACTTTTTATAAATAAATAAATAAAACGTGTTTTGCAATTCGAAACAAAACTCACGAATGCAAGTGCTCGGGAAACCAGACGGACAAGACGCCATGACAAAGCCAACTGCTAGCACAAATTACTTGAAGATAAATTTCATAAACGCTATGCTGGATTTTCTTTTGCGTAATTGAACAGATAAATTATATTTTAGGCGAATATTATTAAATCTGGCGGGTGCTAATGGTTTTCAACTGTAATTCCTCGAAATTAAATAAGTCTTCCAATTTTGAGGGGAGAACACAACGTGAGGATTTGGCAGAAACAAAGAAGGAAGCGATCCATGGAAGAAAACCTGTAATCGGTAGAAGATTTGCACATACTTGCTGTTTTTTCGTCAGAAAACTGAAAACTAGTCTTAAACAGGCACGCATCAACATTCTAACACCAAAGAAACTCCATTTTCTGACGAACCTACCAAAGCATTTAACTTTAAGATGCAAAATTATCCAAAAACACAAATAATATAATCTCTTCCCAAACCTGATTTCCTATCCGTATGCATCAAAAAAATACATCCGCGCAACAATCGAACAAGGCAAACGCAGAAATTGTAAACGGCTGAAGAATCCTGAATTTTATCTTTGAATCTATCTGAATTGATGATATTTCTCCAACAGTTTTGCAAGCGTCTTCATTTGCCTTGCGCTAAAAATTAGAGGCTTAATTCAAGTTTACTTTCACCTCTCCGTGTTTTGAGGACTGTACTACACCCTCCAAATTTTGGGGAAATAATGGTGTTAAATAATTAAAGCTTAAAATTGTAAAGCGTTATCCAAATAGGGAAATAATGATGTTAAATAAATAACCCTCAAAATTGAAAAACACAATAGAAATATTTTGAGCTTCTTAATATAGGTAGTCCATCAAGGTTTTTTTTAATTTTATTTTTTGCTTTTCGCGCATTCAAATAAATAAATTAGTATCATTTGTTTTGAGATTCTATTATTTATAAAATAATGGTTTTTTTTTTTTTAAATTAGTGGATCCAAATAAATTAGTATCATTTGTTTTGAGATTCTATTATTTATAGAATTAGTTTCTTGTCAAAATTAAAAATCAAATGGCTGTCTAGTAAAAATAATTTGCATTGTTTTTAATGAGAGTAAACTGGTGTTTATTTATATGTATGTTATTTTCAATTATCAAGAATTATAAAATCAATGTTTATCACTGTACAGATTATGTAAACAATTAACAATTTTCGTAATCTATCATCAAAATAGTGAAAAATTAACAATTTTCATAATCTATCATCAAAATAGTGAAAAATCGTAATAATCAATTGCAAACAAAATAAATTTACATAATTTTAATTCAAAACTATTTCATTCATATCTAACTTTTTTAATATGCAAACCGCCTAAAAATATTTCATAATAATAAAATAGGTAGAACACCATTAGTTGTATTTATACGCTCAACAAATGAAGAGAAATGAAGCAAGCAAATAAAGCAAGCATAAAACACATAAATGGCTGAAGAATCTTAAAGTTTATTTTAGAATCTACCTAAATTGGTAGTCTTTCTACAATAATTTGCAAGCACCTTCAATTTAAATCCTTGCACCAAAAATTAGAGGTGTAATTCCAAGCTTAATTTCACCTCTTAGATGATTTAGGGATGATACTACACCCTATAAACTTTACAGAAATAATGACGTTAAATAAATAAAGCTCAAAACCTCAAAACACTTCTCTAAAGGATAAATAATGATATTAAACAAATAAAATCTAGAATTAATGCACATAAAAAAATTCCTTGCACCAAAAATTAGAGGTGTAATTCCAAGATTAATTTCACCTCTTGAGCAATTTAGGGATGGTACTACACCCTCCAAAATTTAGGGAAATAATGGTGTTAAATAAATAAAGCCCAAAACCTCGTAACACTTCTCAAGTAGGGAAAATAATGTTGTTAAATAAATAAAGCCTAGAACCAATGCATGTAAACGCCTAAAATTAAATGCCAAGAGACATGTCTAAGGATTCAAAGCATAAGAAGAGAGATACATCCACATAGGTACCTATATAAACAAAAATAAAATGGAAGGGAGGTTGAAAACCAAAAGAATGGATGCTCACCAAGGCCATGAAAACTGCATGCAAAACTAAGTTATGTGATAGAGAAGTGCAGAGGTCGCAACAACAATGCATCAAAAAAATTCTTGTATACCAATCAAGGACACTTGGGAGGAATGAATACAAAAACATTAACTTTTTTTTTCTTACAAAATTTAAATTGAGCAATGTGAGAAGCATGTGTCTAAAAACAAAGCAATTGACTTTTAAAAAATTGTCAATTTAATTTTTATTTAAAAAGTATTCTTTAATATGCTAAATAAATATAAATAGAACACAAACATTGAGTTTGACATGGCATCATATTATTTGCATGTTTTAAAAGACTACATATTTTTCTTCAATATTAAAGAACCTCATTTAACCTAATACAATATCATTATTATTTTTTGCCTACTTATTTATAAATATTATACCCCCCTTCATCTCCCTATTTTTTGGACCATTTTTTGCATTGACCAGGTTTTAATTATTTGAATTTATATTTAATGTGTAATGGGCACCCTAATGGGGTTAATAAGTTGAAGTAAATTTCAATTAGTTTGAAATAGATTAAAAAAAATGTAGGTGATAAGTTTTGTAAGAAATATAGTTGCAAATTTGGGAATTTCACACAATGATTGTTCTTAAGTGTCATTGATTGGAATATAAAAAATCCGGTCTCATGTTTATTGTGACATCTACACCTCTCTATTGCATAGCCTAGTTTTACATGCAATCTTCATGACCTTAGCAAGCATCCCTTCTTCCAAATTTTGGTCTCTCTTTCATTTTATGTTTGTTTATATAGGAACCTATGTGGATGTACCTCTCTATGTATGCCTTGACTCATTACACATGTATCTTGGCCTTCAATTTTAGGGCTTTTATGTGTATTGTGTTTTTTTTTTTGCTTTTTTGGGTTATACAATCATGGAGGATTAAGCTTGGCATTTTATTGTCACTCCAACATGCCCTATCTAATATGTGTCATGGAGGGTATGTTTTCATCCCTACTTTTTCCCTCAACTTTTTTATTCTCTACATCGACAACCATGTGCTAACATTAAGGATATCAAGCATTCTAATATCCCTCCCAAAGCATGTTATCTTGATGCTCCTATGACTAGCAAACCTATTATGACAATCACAAATACCTTTATGCATAATCTTGACTACGTGCCATTAGTAAAGGTTCATGTTAAAAGTGTGGCTTGAATTCTATTGAAACTCTTCTATATCATGCCCTAATTGGTCAAATGATCAATCTCTATTTGAGGCCAATAGCGATGGAGAAGAAGATCTCATCAATTTGGGGGATGAAAATCACCTCTTTCAAGTTATTGTTATGTGTTCGAGGCTATTTCACAACAATTTTTTAATCAAAAGAGGAACATAATGACATATTTCAAGAAGGTTCATGGTTTATGGGCTCAAGAGCCCAATTTTTAAACTTTTGATCTACTCACTTCAATCCACAAATAGATGTTCCTAAAGAAGTTCCAATATAGATAAGGCTTCATTTTCATCTTTTTCATCTTTGAAATAAAACTTCTCTAGAAATTATTAGCAATAAAATTTGTAAACTTCTAAAATTAATCTTTTGACAAGGTTTGATGAAATCCCAAAGAGCAATGTTTGACCATAATATTCAACTATATTATTGTTGAACACACTGGATACTGAGAGGGGGATGAATCAATATCTATAAAAAAATTAAACCCCTCCAAAACTTGAGCTATTTAGCTCAATACTTCTTAATCAAATATAAACCCTTAAAAAGATTAGCAACAAAGAAAGATATTATAGTTTAAATGTTCAGTAATTTCAGCAATCTTCAGCAATGAAAGATATAGCAATTATATCCTTAATCAGATTAGTAGTAATGAAAAAGAAACAAGAAACACACATCCACAAGATGGCACTAGATTTACATGGAAAACTTAATGAGGGAAAAACCACGATGAGAGTTAACTCACAATATAAAGGCTTGACTGTCAAAAAGTACTTGCAAGCTAAGGTGCACTACCTTAGAGAAAGATATAAAATACTTGCAAAACTGAAGCAAATACAAATCCAAGGGAAAGATACAAGGACCTGATGAGATTCATTATCTTAGAGAAGGATACAAAATGGATTTTGGAAATTTACAAAAAATTTCAACAATTCACTCTTCTGACTGAGGCATTAAAGCACATCTGATCTTTCTTCTTCACACTTTTAGCACTATCTCTATTGGATATTCAATAAATTCCACACTCACACTTCTTTACACTTATTCAAACATCCATACTTTTGCAACTGAAATGGTCTTGCATTTATATCCACCACAATACTTCAAAACACTTCAATTAGGTCAACTAGAAGAAGATAAATAATAAACTCAATCAAGTCGGCCACAAAAACATATTGCAGTCCTATCAAAAAGATAGAGAGGACCAAAAATAATCTTTTTACATCTTCAAAATGTGATCCAAATAAATTCACATGTTGGCACACACCAACCTAAGTTGGCAAAAGGGAAACGTGTAGATGAAACATGAAGCACATAACCAGTTGGCCCAAAAACATACTTACAATTGAAATAACTCAATGTGGTCCCCAACAAGATAGTTCATGACCTAAATCCATCATAACACATATTCAAATGTAGGTGCAAACTCTTGATCATTTAGCACAAGCAAGAAAATAATCCTTGTCGACCAGATATCCATCAATAACCCAAAGAACCAACTCAAGACACAATGCAACACCAAGGAGCTTAACCAACAATGTGTGGATCACATAGGGATGTTCCATGAACATCTAACAACACTTCCATATACTTCTTCCATATTTTCATGCCACCAATAGCCACCACAGGTCAAACAGGAACAAAATACTTCATTCTAGAGACACGAAATGCATAAACATGAGATATAACATTAACAGATCAATTTGTAGACCACTTCAATACATGAAATTGGAATTGAGACACTGCACAAACATTGAAAACACATTCAACAAGCCACAAGAGAAAAGACATCAATGCAGAGAAATGTTGAGCATTTTTCAAACTAGTTTAGACAACTAACAACACTGCCAACCTTTTGCAATTCATAGAAACCTTCTCGACAACATAGGTGAACTGAAAAGATAGGATCGCAACATCCATAGAACATAGAATTTGAATCCCAAACCACAAGACCATACCTTCAACAACTGAGGAATGCAAAGTATTATTCCAATCAGCCTTCAACACAATTTCTTGAAACAAAAACACTTAATCAACTTGTGAAGGCCAAAACTTTATTTCAGCAACACATGCTTCATCAAGAACAATAGGAGAGATAATACAACATATTATAGACCATCAACAGTTCTTCTAATCCTCGTCTTAATGATTCTAATCCTCATTTTAATATATCATTATGAAACCAACTCTGCTGACAACAATTATACTCAATACTTCTTTTATTAACATCAAACAAGGCATGACATCCAACCATGAACTTTAGCAACACCACCATACATCAATGTTAGCCCAAACTGAATGTTTTTAACAATGACAACCAATGCCAGGCAACAATCACTACAACAATATCACCAAGTATTAACATCAGAGACATCAAATGCCAACAATTTTTCCCTTACTTCTCAAGGGCTAACATCAATGACAACCAACAATCACTGTTGACATCAATGACAACCATTGCCAACAATCTCACAAACATATGTAACAATCTTACCAAGTGTTGACATCAATGACAACATCTGCCAACAATTATCATCATTGTTAGTCACAAGTGCATTTTCCTTGGTGGATTTTCGATTTACTATTTTTGAAAGAGGTGATTTTTAGCTATCTAATGATGAATTGGTTTTTGTAACATAAGCAATGAGTTTGACATGGAATCATACAATTTTCCATGTTTAAAAATAGTACGTATTTCTCTTTAGAACCAAATAACCTCTTTTAACCTATAAAATATCATTAATATGTTTTGACTTATTTTATAAATATTATATCACAAGATTAAGACTCCCCTCAGAGCTATAGTTTATTTAATATGAGGTAATCTCTTGAGCAAGATGTCTAGAGGAAGAAAGCCTCGTACCTTTCAATTACTAGTAATTTAGCCAAGAAATTTTCTTAGGTGGATTGCATTTTAGAAAATAATTCAAACATGAATAAAATAGTTTGAAATAAGATTATGTAAATTTATTTTGTTTGTTATTTATTGTCGTGATTTTTCATTATTTTGATGATAGATCATGAAATATTGCAAGTCAACAACACAATCTCAAACTAGTGATAAGCATTTATCCTATTATTTATAGCAAAATTGAAAATAGTCAACAATTAAGTGAAAACCAACTTACCATCATTGTAGATAGCCTTTGTTGTAGTTTGCTACCAACACTAGACCATTTTATTTTTAATTTTTGTGATAAAATTAAGTCCATAAATAATAGTCATAAAACAAATGATATAAATTATTTTGACCTCCATAAAAAATTTGAAACTATAAAGATTCTTGTTTCTATTACTTGATGGGCTGTATTAGGAAGCTAAATGGGTTTGCATTTTCATGTCCACTTTGTTCTATTGTGCTATGAGGTTTCAAGCTTTATTTATTTAACACCATTATTTTCCTGTCTAGGAAATGTTCTAAGGTTCTGAACTTTATTTATTGAATACTATTATTTGTCTAAATTTTAGAGGGTGCAGTAACATCCCCAAATTGTTTAGGAGGTGAAATTAAGCTTGGAATTAAGCCTCTAATTTTTGGCACAAGGACTCAAATCATGTTTGTAGAATTGTTGTAGAAAGACCACCAACTCAAGTAGATTCTAAGATAACATTTAAGATTTTGTGTTTTATGTGCTTACTTTGTTAAACTAATCTCAACATAATTTCTATTTACTAGTCAAAATAAAAAGATAAGTATATTATATTATCATCATTATTAGTAATCAATTAAACTATAGTTTTGAGTGTTTCATTAAATAAGATTATTATAAAATTAAATATTAGAGAAAGACCACCAATTTAGCTAGATTCTAAGATAAAATTTAAGATTTTTCAACCATTTGTATTTTTTATACTTGCTTTATTAAAACAATCTCAACATATTTTTTATTTACTAGTCAAAACAAAAAGATTAAGTAAAGTAGAAAATGTGAATGTGTGCAAAGGAACTCAAGTAGGTGTGCAGTGCGAGGAACAAAGGAAGTTGAACGACATTGAGGAAGGGAAGAATGATAATTAGAGGTGGAAAATGAAACTAAGGAGGGGAACAATGGTGGTTAGAGGCATGATATTCACTGATTTGAATCAAATAAGGGTTTGAAGCCACAAGGTAAGATCTTGGCTTCTAGTTTGGGTTTAGACCCTCTTGTGGTGGTGGTGAATGGTCTGCAGAAGGATGAAATTTCTTTTATTCTCCTTGCATCAAATGTATGCATCTCAACATTTCTCTCTCCCCTCTCAATTCCCCAATCATTTTAGGATTGCAAGAATAAGGAAAGACCATACCACAAATGAATTGCCTTATGCAAGGAACAAAACAAACTAGCAAGCCCTAACCCTCATCCCATAATGTTGACACTTTTTGGCTAATTGTTTCGCCTAGGTGCTTTGTTCCTAGTTAAATCCTAATCTCTCCCCTCCATCAAGCAAACTCACATTCTCCTTGGGTGATTTTGAAGTGACCTTTGCAAATTTGAACCCATTGATTTTCACATCTTTGATACTTGTGTTAAAGAAACTTCAGTTGATATTAGGAGTCATTCACTTATCCTCCTATTCTTGAGGAAACACTCATCTATTGAACTATTTATGGAATTGACAAAGAAACCCTAGAGCAACTTGGCTCTTCTTGCTATTGAAATTGTTGATTATGGCTTCTTTCTTCTTTGCTTTAATTCATCAGATGAATACAACTTTATGAATCAAAATTCCCTTGGTTTCATTGCCCCTTGGTCACCTTTTTTTGATCCAAAAATTACAAAAATTAATTATATTCTTCTATAGATCAAATTATATAATGTCCCTATGATCAATCAAGACATAGGTCTCATCAAAAATATGATTGATCAAGTGGGATCCTTTGTTAAGTGGGACTCTAATTTGATGGATTATTCATGTAGATACATGAGAATTTGAGTCATGGTTGAAATTTTGAAGCCTATGCTTCACTCTCTCAGAACTCATTACTCCTTCAACATGTGGACTCAATTCTTAACTATGAATTCCTTCCATTTAGATACTTTTGATGCAATATGATTGAACATAAAATCACTAGTTTCTCTTCAAATAGGTTTCTAGGATCAAGGAAGATCTACCTCAAAAAATAGATTAAGAAGCTTGGCTCCTCAAACGAGGATTTCATTTAGCATAAATAGGGTAAGTTTGTGGAACCTCAAATGGAGATGAGGTTGAAAACTATGATTTTAATGGATACCATAATCTCTATGGAGCCTCTCCCTTTCAAATCTCTCCTAAAGAAGATTTTTTTAGAATTAATCAACTTGTTGTTACACCCCATTGTGTTATTACTTATTTACTATTACTTTGATGAGTTAAAATGCTTTAACACATAATTATGTTAGTGCAAGTGTTTTTGGATTGAATTGTGTTAGAATTTTTGCATCAACGTTTCGGATCACACTTCATGATCCATCATCAGGATAGTAGAGAGCATAAGGATTAAAATGTGTGATCTGAAATGTTGATGCAAAAATTCTAACACAATCTAATCCATAAACACTTGCACTAATCTTCATGGATTGTGAAAATCTATTATCACTAACATAATTATGTTCTATATATTTTGGATGGAAAATGTGATGTTGAATGTGCAATGCAATGTGAATCCTTTCAATTCTTTGATAATGCAAAATGATATGTGATACATATGAATGTAATGTTATCAACTAACTACTATTGTAATGCACTAAGTTGGATGTAGGAAAAGAATCAAGCCTCCAGAAGAGAGGGGGGGTATCACTCAAGAGAAGAGCTTGGTTTGGTAACCCTTAATATGCCTATTTGAGCTATCACACACTCACTTCCTAGTTTGGTCAAGTTGAGTCAAGTTAGTCAGGAATTGGTAAGTAAACCTTCAGTCATATTTTGGGAATGATTTGCATTGGTTTTGAGCCTTTGATTTCTTGATTTGGATTGTGTGACTAAATCATGTGTTAAGTGTAAGTTCTTCATGTATTTATATTCATATATTAATCGATGAGTATATACATAGAATGTATATATGTATATATGTATGTGGTTATGATAACTCATACATGTGAGTATATTCATGCATGTGTATATGTAGGTAGATGTACTTACACATACACATGTACGGATATACCATATGCATGAGAATATCGATTAGACATATACAATAAAAATATATACATTATATATATATATATATTGTTATATATTGTTATATATTTAAAAGTGTTATGAAATAAACTTAAGCGCATCTGCGGGCCATATTATGGAGAATAGCTTGTATAAAATCCAATGAAATGATAACTATAGCCAGCGCACATAATGTGCATATGAAAGTAAGTTTTATGCAAAGTGCATAGTTTGTAATGAATTTTATTGTGTGTAAAGTGAATAATATTTAATTAAGTATGTAAAGCACTTAAGTCTGTGCTAATGTGAAGTGTTTCATTTTATTAAAGTTGCTGCAAATAATAAAACCCATGTACAACATAAAGTCAACGCCATAATAAGAAATAGAATGTAAATAGAAGTCAAATACTGAAAAGAGCCACACTCAACTAAATGAAAACATAAGACTTTGTCAAAGCCATGAGATGGTTGAAGCTTGGAAGAAGTTGAATTGCTTTGCAAATAGGAGATCTGTAGATAAGCATTTATGTGTTTAGCTCAGTAAAAGAGTCGTTGTTGTCACTAAGAAAAGGGTGACTCATCCATAATAGAGAAGTTGGAAATGTAAGGATTGTATTTGTGTTTTCAAATTGAGTGTTCTAGCAGCCACATTCCATTTTTGTAGGCTAATTCAATGCATTTAAAAGGGAAGTTAGTTTTTGCTATTGAGTGGTGGAAGTAAGAAGAGAAAAGGTAGTAGATTTAGGAGCTTGTTTGTAGCATTGAGTTTCTCAATTTTTAGTATAAATAGAGGCAACTTCTCTACCTTTTATTCACCCATTCATTCTTGATCATTCATATTTTTGAGGTTCTTTGTTGTAGTTTTATGTGCAAGTAAGTTGTTGAGTGCATTAGCGAGGAAAGAGAGATTGCTTTGAGAATTTGTATTTTGTTGAGAATTTGTGAGAGGCTAGAATTGGAGATAGGTTGAGCTTAGAAGGAGTAACAAGTGTGATTGTAGGAATTGATCTTGGGAAGCAACATAATCCTTTTGGAGCTATAAATACAAGCATGTTGATTTTGCTACTCTATTCTTTATGTTCAAATCATATTTATTTACAAATGAAAGTGTTTGAGGAAAAGATGTTTAATATGCATGTGAGCTTGCTTGAATGAACTTAGGTTATTTCTTATTTTGAAAGAGCTTGCTTGAGCTTTTTATGAAGTCTTGATTGGTGAAATCCTATGGAGTGTTTTTATATATATATATATATATATTCCCTGTGATGGAATTGTGTGGTTATGTTAGCTAAACAAGATAATCTTAGTGTATTAGTTAATACCCAGATTTCCATAAACTATATATATGCTCCATGGATTGTGAAATGTGGGAAATGATGTTATCTTGAAGTACTTTATTGCAGATGTCAGTTTTGAACATGGGTGGTTAACTTGGTTGTTCTTGGGGTTGGGATAATCTATAGATGGGAGTAACGTAGTTGGTCGCTTTGTTATGTCATTACCTTTTTAGTTGAATGAATTTTATGTTTGAAAAGAGTATGAATGGTCAAATACCAAATTGAGTTGAGGGGTGGGTGAACATGTACAACCTGCACTTGAAGTACTAAGTGTTGAATTCTTTGGCCAAAGTAGTGTAAGTAGCCATTGTTTACATTGTCGGTTCACTATGAGCCAGGTTTGGATAACTAGGTTGGGAATTTCATACATGTAGGTTATAGCTAGTGTATGGTAGCTCTAGTTATGTAGGACACAACACCATGCTCGGGAAGGCTAGTATTATGAGGTTACCAGACCAATATATTTGTCAAAGGGTAGGGCCATATTACCAGTTAGGTAGATATGTGAGGGACTGCACTAAGTCCGTGGTTGGAAAAAAAGTGCTTGAGTGATTATCTCCCTCATATAGTTGGCGACCAAGATTTGAGGATGTAAACACCAGTATTAGGGACACCTAGGATGTATGCACCAATATTGGGGACATCTAGGAGGTATGCACCAGCATTGGGGACATCTGGATCATTTATATTCTACTTGTATCTATGTTTCATTAAAGCTCTTGGAAGCTATGTGTGTATTCATGTATCTTTATTTTTATTGAGAAATTGCAAATGGGTAAATGCTATCATTGCAATGGAATTATGTAATATGAAATTGTTGTGGGATTTTGTAATGTTTCCTTTGCAAATGAAATGGGAGTTTAAAATGGGATTATTTCAAATGTGCATCTTGTTATTGAAATTGAAAAGAAAAAATTTATTGTTATAAATTGCAAGCGTATATTATTTAGATATGGGTTAAAACATAGGTAAATTTTTTGGGATAAAAATCAAGGGATTGTTACACTTGTTTAGTGGGAGGGTGATTGTTCTGATACAAAGGGTATTTTCCCTTTTATGGAGGAACTTTATGATGAGATTCTTAATTTCATTAACCATGATGATGTGGTTGTCTCTTTAAGGAAGTTCTCTATTTCCCAAACCACTAGTGGCATCACAAAACCAAACATTTACAATTCAATAAAGGATAAAAGACATAAATCTAAAGTAGAGAAATTATAGATGGAAGGTAGGGATATTATTGATGATGAAACTCAATATCCAACACAATATACAAAATACTACCAAAGTAGTGGCTAATAGGCTCAAGAAGATTCCACCATAAATAATTGTTGAGGAACAAATAGGGTTCGTGCTTGGGAGGTCAATTTTGGATGGTGTCATCATTGCTCAAGAAGTTGTCCACTCTACCCTAAGAATTAGAAAATAAAAAAATGCTAGTAAAAAATTAGATATAATTAGGAAAGCATATGATAAAGTAGATTGGAGATTTCTCTTCAAATTTTTGTATGGATTTGGTTTCTAGTTAAGCTAGATAAATTAGATCTTCAATTGTGTTGCAAGCCCAAAGTACTCAGTGCTAGTGAATGACTCTTTGAAAGGATTTTTTGAGTCATCATGGGGTCTTCATCAGGGTGGTCCTCTTTCCCCATTCCTTTTCGTAATAATGGTAGATAATTTAGGTAGGGATCTAAACTGAACTCTAATGGAAAGGAAGCTAGAAGGGATAAAAATAGTAAGTCTCCCTAGTTTCTCACCAAAAATTTGCAAATGATACAATGCTATTTGGAACAACAAAGAGGAGGGAACCTAAATGCATGAAATAAATATTGAAGAACTACTCAAAGGAATTAAGCTAGGAGGTTAATGCTTCAAAATAAATAAATAAACTTCTTTTTGTCAACCCCTCCAAGGAAGCAACAAGAGATCCTCATAGTTCTAGAATTCAAGCTCAAAAATTTCCCAACACATATCTAGGGCTCCCATTGGCACCAAGGTTGAGATCAAATAAGTTATAGGACCCATTGATTAAAAAAGTGTCAAATCGTGCAACATCTTGGAAAGGGAGGTGGCTATCTTGGGTAGGTAGGATAATAATGCTCAAAGCAAACATTTTTTCAATTTCCATATACCTAATTTCATGCTTATCTATGATGAATTGGGTGGATCTTGAAGATTAACTAGTATAATGAGATTTTTTTGGAAAGGATCCTCAAAGAAGGATAAATTGGCTCTAATAGTATGAGATAATATATGTAAACCGAGAGAGGATGGAGGTGTTGGTTTAAGAAGATAGTTACTACAAAATAAAGCTATGGGGGCAAAGTTAGTTTGGAATATGTTCAAACAACCATAGCTAAAGTGGGTAAAATTATGATAAAATGAGTATTTGGAAAGCTTAGATTCTTCAAATATTTTGAAAAAAAATACTACCTTAGGGATCAAGAATATGGAACTTCATCTCTAATTGTCAATCAGTCATAATTGAATACCTCACTTGGGATATTCATGATGGAAAAACCACCCTCTTCTAGGAAGACTCGTGAGGGGATACCCTCCCATCGATAAAAAATAAGGACTAAACTATATTAGAAGAATACTAGAGCTAAATTGAGGGTCCAAGGTGAGGAACTACTTGGAGGCATGTCAAAGAGATGGTATCACAAGGTGGAATTGGAATAAAATTAGCAACCTTGACATTTTCATCCAAGAGGTCAGTCTTTTGTAAAATATATTGAGAGATAGAAGCATAGCACCAAGACAAGGGAATGACAAGTTAGTATGGCACGGGGTAAAGAGAGATCAATATAATGTAAGAGAAGGGTATAGGTTGCTTGAGGGAAGTATTGGAGACAAATATTTGTATTCACCTATTCTAGAATAAACTATTCCTCCCTAAGGAGGGAACATTTGCATGGACAACTCTTTAGGGGATGATCCTAACAACGAATACATTCTTAAAAATGGGGTATCATGGCCTATCATGATGCTCATTGTGTAGAAGCTCAAAAGAGGAATCGATCCATCTTCTCCTCGGGTGTGAATTTTCCCAAGAATTTTGGAGATGGCTATGTGCCAAATTAGGTTGGGTAAGTGTTTTACCAAATGATATCTTAAGCTTGTTCAAATCTTGGCCAACATTAAACAAGAACACAATATTATCATACCTTTGGATAATAATCCCATCAATAATGATTTGGGAAATATGAAAGGAACAAAACAAGAGAATATTTTAGGGAAAGGAATTGAACATGCCCTCCTTCCTAGATAAACTAGAAGTTGCAATGTGGAGGTAGCTAACAATAGAAAACAAAACCATAATTTAAATCTCAAAATTTGGACATCCTGAGATAACAATATAATGAAAAACTAGTATTGGTTATGACCTCTACTGGTGTGTGGGGCAGGGGGCAAGGCATAATCTAAGGCAAGAATAGAGGCTAAGTGGGTACCACCCAAGCAATATTGGTGAAAGCTGAATTTTGATGGAGTGTCGAGAGGCAACCTTGGCACCTTCAACGTTAGTTGCATAATTCATGATTGGAAAGGGAGGAGATTATGTAGAGACTCCATACCACTTTAAGAAGGTACAGACAATGTTGCAAAGATGTGAGATCTCATGTTTGGTCTAGAGATTTTTCAAGGTAATAGGATCTTAGACATAAAGGTGGAAGGTGAATTTACAATTATCATAAACACCATTTGAAAAGGGTCAATATGGAATTGGAAAAAAAGTCACTTAAAAGAAAATTATGGAGAAATTAGCAACTTTTCGAAGCTACACAATGAATCATGTTTATAGGGAGGCTAATATGGAGGCTGATAGGCTTGCCAACCTGGCAACAGATGGGACTCTAAAGATTTAACATTGCAATTCAATCCCATGTCACCTCTAATAATTTTCTCACAAGGTGAGTTGAGCACAATCTCCCATCAAGGGAATGATAAGACACTAGGCATATTTTGTAATGAGAACGGTGTTGGAAAAGTAAGATCAATCAGGTGGCCTTAAAATCCCAAGGCCTAAATATCATTAAAATAAAAGAAAATAACTACAAATAAGGCTAGTGAAATGATTTCCATACTCTTCTCATAACTAGGCTAGGTGGCGATTCGTGCGAAGGTGGCATAGGGGGCCTATTAAAGCAAGCATTCACAAGAAAGTAAACACATATCTCACAACTTAGCAATTGTAGCATGAGAGAAATGAACACACTTGTGAGGTTGGTCTATTTGAAGAAACAAATAGATTTTTTAGCAGAGGGAATAGACCATAGGCTAAAAATGGTCTTTAAAACCAGTAAAAGTTGTAGCTCACTACAATCAAGTGGGTTTCAGGTGTCGATTTTCTAGCAACAAAAGATAGATATATGGTCAATACAGACATCACCTCCAAATTAGTGGCCTCCTTGTTGGATTTAGGAGAGATGAAATAAATGGTACAAAGAGTGGTGAAGGATTTAATAAAAAAGGAGTTTCTTGATAGCCTGGATGAAATTCTAGGCGCGGTGAGGCCTAGGTTTGAAATCCCTCATCAACAAGATATTTTTCATTTGTGTGATGACAATGAGGAGGTATTATGACTTCCCTTCTTAGAAAATTTTGTAACATCTTTGGAGAAACATCATGTCAATGCTACAAAGGGATGCTCATTCCCAAGGAAGATGACAAATCTTGAGCCCATTTTTGACATTGAATATGTATGCCTTCCTAAACCAAGTTTTGGTTGAACAAGAAGATGAGTAGGGAAATAATATTGCTATATGGTGTTGAAAATTCAAGGCAAAACTTGTAGCAATAGAACTTAATAATGTGTTTACAAATCTAAAAGTGTATCCAAGATTACCGTAAAGAGATTATGTGATTAACATTCAACAATGAAAGCAAAATCAATAATACCACAAGTTGCCAAACACAAGTGACAAAAGATATACATGGAGAAACCCTTGTGGTAAAAAACTCCACACCCAATGAGATCCAATGTTTGTATCAATCTTCAAAAGAGATACACCAATACAATACTCCTCTTTGAATTCTGGTAGCACTTCATCTCTCTAACAACCTATAAACAAACTCTATAAACCACCATATCAAGGCTCCAATATATATAGTTTGTGGGAGACAATACCACATATGGTATCCAAAACAACAAGAAAAACCACCTGGAAAAAACCATGCCCCCCTTAGTGGACAACCCATAAACGTGGCATAAAATATTGAATAATCACATGTCCTTCACATGGGTACCTAACCCACAACCAATCAAAATTGGTCAAAAATGAGTGCTCCATAACTCTTTGACGAATTTGATGACTTCATGCAAGAGCATGCACCAACATGTAAACCTAGGCACCCAACTATGTAGGATCATGTAAAACATGTAAATAACATGCAAGGACATGTACACCAAAGTGGTTCCCACTCACAAAGTTGGATGCCCAAGAGGAATATTCTGCTGGGATGCCCTATAACTGTCGCCATAGAGGGTCCACCTCTTTAAATTCAATTACAATTTGTCATAGAAAAATAAATAATAAATATTTTGTCCCTCGTGTCCTCTAGAACACTTTCTAAAGAATGTGGAGACACACAATTATCAACTTAGGAGAATAATTATAATGTCACCTATCCTAACATTCTCCCACTTGACGTTATACATTACAATTACATCCATGAGATACAAATCAAGTATAGTGATCAAGGCCCATGGCCTTCCTGCACCAAGAGAACCTATATGTGGTCACTGGCTTCATGAGAGAATATACAACATTATCCAAAGTGTCAACCTTCTCAATCAAAACCTTACCATTCTCAACCATTTCTCACACAAAGTGATACTAAACATCAACATGCTTAGTATGAGCATGATACATAGGATTTTTAGATAAACATATGACACTTTGACTATCACATTCAATCTTCACTATCTTATAATCAAAATCAATGTCGTTACCAAGTCTCTGTAACTAAACCACATCCTTAGAGCCATGTGTAGCAGCCATATACTCTGCTTCAGTGGTGGACAATGCAGTTGTAGGACACCTCTTACTAATCCAACTCATTGCACCTCCAGACAAAGTAAAAACATAGCCACTGGTGGACCTTCAACTATCCAAGTCACCTGCCCAATCTACATCAACAAAACCATGTATGTCCAATGTCTTAACCACATCATCAGTACCATGATAAACCAAGTAGTAATCTAAAGTACCATGCAAATATCTAAACACCCTCTTAACAAAAGTCCAATGCTCTCTACCATGGTTAGACATAAATCTACTCAAAAATCCCATTGCTTGGGTTATATCTGGTGTAGTGCAAACCATTGCATACATCAAACTACCAATGACACTAGCATAAGGAACGTTAGACATCTCTTCAAAATCATCATCAGAATTAGGATGCATGTCTAAACTCAACTTAGTACCAACTAAAAATGGAATATTTAATGGTTTACAATCATGCATATTAAACCTCTACAAAATTGTATCAACATACTTACTTTGACTTAACCAAAGCTTTCTATGAACCTGATCCCTACTAATCTCCATCCCAAGGATATATTTTGCAGCCCCCAAATCCTTCATATCAAATGTGCTAGAAAGCTGATTCTTAAGCTCCCTAATCATCGTCTTGTTGTTACCCATAAACAACATGCCATCAACATACAAGACAATGATTAGTATTTGATCATCAATAACCCTAATGTAAACACAATGATCCTCCTTGCTCCTAACAAAACCCAACTTCAATGCAAAGGCATCAAAATTTTGGTACCACATCCTTGGTGACTATTTCAAACCATATAAAAATCTCTTTAACTTGCAAACCAAGTGTTCTTTTCCTTTCACAATAAAATCATTAGGCTGCCGCATATAAATTTCTTCCTTAAGATCCCCAAGTAAGAAAGTAGTTTTAACATCCATTTGCTCTATTTCAAAATAATAAGAAATAGCAATAGATAATAAGAATCTAATAGAAGTTAACTTAGCAACATGAGAGAAAATTTCACCAAAATCAACTTCCTCTCTTTGGGAGTAGCCCTTGGCCATTAATCTAGCCTTGTACCGCTTTAACCAACCATCTCCACCAAATTTATTTTTAAATACCCACTTGCATCCAATGGGATTCCTTCCTTTGGAAAAACTAACAAGATCCTAGGTATCACAACTATCCAAAGCCATCATCTCCTCTTGCATGTCTCGCATCCAAGACTCACTTTCTTCTAAAGAAAGAGCCTCCTTGTAGGATCTAGATTCATCGTCAATACTCAACGAAGCGAATACACAAAAAAAATTGGGTGGGCTATACCTTTCAACTAGATTTCGTTGTCTTGTGGATCTTTTCAAGGTAGGATTAAGGGGTTCTTGTTACTCTTCTTCTACATGCTCATCCTACACATCATCTGAACTCTCTGAGCCCTCTTCTTCTTCTCTATCCTCTAGTCCATCTAGTTGCTCTTCCACATGTGCATCTTCCTGCTTCTCAATCTTTGTCTCTAAGCACACTTTTTTATCTTATCTTTCTCCTTTGGTTGTTCTTCACCTGAGTAAGCTCTAAACTCCCTAAAAATCACATCTCTTGAGAAAACCATTTTAGGGGTTAGTGGATTCCAAAGCTTATAACCTTTTACATTCTCACCATAACCAACAAAGATGTATTTTTGTGATTTTGTATCCAATTTAGAATGCTTCTCTTGAGGCACATGAACAAAAGCCTCACAACCAAAGACCCTTAAATGTGAACTAGAAGGATTTCTACCTATCCACACTTTATAAGGAGTTTTATCAACAAGAGTTGGACAAGGAGATCTATTAACCAAATAACATACAATACTTATAACTTCTACCCAAAAGAATCTATCAAGCTTAGCACCACTCAACATGCTCCTAGCTCTTTCCATTAAGGTTCGGTTCGTTCTTTCTACTACCATGTTTTGTTGAGGTGTATAATGAGTAGTCTTTTATTGAATAATATCTGCATGCTTACATAACTCATCAAATTCCCTAGAACAATACTCACCCCCATTGTAAGATCTCAATACCTTATATTATAATCTATTTTCTTCTCAACTAAGGCTTTAAATTCCTTAAACTTAGTGAAAACCTTAGATTTTGCATGCATAAAATAAATCTAGGTGTATCTTGAGACATCATCAATGAAAGTAACATAATAATGAGATTTTCCAAAAGAGTCATCATCCACTAGTCCAAACACATCTGTATGAATAATCTCTTAGGTTTATTAGTTCCATTAGGAAATGATGTTCTATTATGTTTACTAAACACACAATGCTCACAAAAACTATTTTTTCCAACAGAATAAAAATATCATCAAGCAACTTTTTATTCAAAATGGTCTTAAAACCATTTTCACTTATGTGACCCAACTATGGTGCCACAACATACATGCATTTTTAGTGCTAGTTACATTGGCATAGTTACAAAAACTGGAAGCATTAAGCCTAAACAAAGTCCCAATACGAGATCCTTTAACTATCACCAAAATCCCTCTTACCAACCTACAACCAGAATTGTCAAATGTCACATGCATTCTTGAATCGTTCAACTTGGATACTAAAAGTAAATTTCTCACAAGTCCTGGAATATGTAAAACATGATCAAGGGTATTAACCCTTCCATCACTAAAACACAACTTTACCTTTCCCTTACCAACAATCTTCTTTGTGTTATTATCACCAAGGAAAACTTCTCCCCCATCATAAGTTAAGTATGAAATAAACCACTCCTTCTGAGGAGTCATATGGTAGGAGCAACTTGAATCAATAATCCAAGCATCATCACTAATAGTGTTAGCAGAAATAAATAAAACATCATAATCACCATCTTTTGAGGACTTTTATGTGGATGTATCTAAACTCTTTTTCTTGTTTCTACATTCCTTCACATATCCTCTCTTACCACAATTCCAACACTTTACTCTACTCTTCCTAGGGGTTTTAGAATGTTCTTTAGACTTGTCTCTCTTTTTGTCTCCTTTAGGCCCTCCTTTTTCTTTGGACCTCCCTCACACATGCAAGGCATCTTAGGAGCCCACATTCATGGAATTTCTCTCCATCTCTTCTAAAAGAAGTATAGAAATGAGATTATTTATCTTTGGTTCTATACTACCACCACTTATGGCAACAATTAGATTTTCTCAAGATTTAGGTAAATAACAAAGCAACAAAATACATTTATCTTCTTCTATCTTAACATCTACAAATGTAAGTTGACTTATAATCATATTAAAAGAATTTAAATGTTCTGCAATAGAATTACCATCCTTCATTTTCAAAGAATATAGATGTATTTTGAGATATAACTTATTTTTTAGACTTTTGGTTTGGTAAATATCACCTATCCTCTTCCACAAATTGTATGTGGTAGATTCTTCTAAAATATTCAAGAGGATGAAATCTGCAAGACACAACTAAATGGTTCCTTGTGCCTTCTTGTCCATTTTCTTCCAATCTTCATTAGACATTGATTCTGGTTTCTTTTCACTTAAAATTGCTAACTAGTGATCTCTCTCTTCAAGTAAATCCTCCATCTTCGACTTCCACATCTTGTAACCAGTATCATTGAACTTCTCAATATCTAGATGGGTGGTAGAAGCCATGGTTTTTAATCTTTTTCACAAACCTGCAAAACCCATAATGCACAAGTTCCCACTACAACCAAAAAGCCTTCAACACTTAAAAGAAAGGTGTTCCTCTCTTAAAAAAACCGTTAGCTTTGATACCAAATTTTGGAAATTCAAGGTGAAACTTGCAGCAATAGAACTTAATAGTTTGTTTACAAATCTGAAAGTATGTATCCAAGATTACCATAAAGAGATTATGAGATTAACAATTCAACAATGAAAGCAAAATCAACAATACCACAAGTTGCCAAACACAAGTGACACAAGATATATATGAAGAAACCCTTGCGGGAAAGAAATCCACACCCGAAGAGATCCAATGTTTGTAAACTAATCTTCAAAAGAGATACACCAATATAACACTCCTCTCTTAATTTCGGCAACACTTCGTCACTCTAACAACTTGCAAACAAACCCTACAAACCACCATCTCAAGGCTCCAACATATATGGGAGAGAATACCACAAACGGTATCCCAAAACAACAAGAAAAACTGCTTGGAAAAACCCACACCCCCTTAGTGGATAGCCCATAAACATGGCATAAAATATTGAATAATCACATGGCCTTCACATGGGTTCCTAACTCACAACTAATTAGAATTGGTCAAAAATGAGTGCTTCATAACTCTTATACAACTCTAACGGCTTCATGCAAGAGCATGCACCAACATGCAAGGACATGCACACCAAAGTGGTCCCCATTCACAAAGTTGGATGCCCAAGAGGAATATTCTTTTAGGATGCCATTTTATTGTCATCGTAAAGGGTCCACCTCTTTGAATGCAATTACAATTTGTCATAGGAAAATAAATAATAAATATTTTGTCCCTCATGTCCTCTAGAACACTTTCTAAAGAATGTGGAGACACACAATTATCAACTTAGGATAGCAATTATAATGTCACCTATCCTAACATATAGTTATATCCAAATATGTAAAGCAAAAAATTGTTAAGGGTATAGTTCATTCCAGATTTTGCTAGTATCTGAGAGTGGTATAGGGTGAATTAGCTACTCATATAATCCCAGGATAGTCCTAGTTTTTGTATATGATATGTAACATCTTTTTGAAATTAATACAAATAAACTCCTATTGCAAGCTTACAAATAAAAAAGACCATTAATTTAAAAATATATTAAAAAATAATTTCTAGTTAAAGTATTTTATAAAATAATGGTTAATTATTTAAATCAAATAATAAGTTAATGAAACTCAAAAACTTAAATTATTATTTTTTATTAATAAATGTGGCTAATGGACCACACTCATGGATACATTAGATTTTGCATCCATTTAAGTCTAAAGCTTTCCAAAAAAACAAAAAAATGACCTAAATTTTTAGGCCTCCTTGACATTCACTGAGACCTTCCATGTCTAACAATTAAACTTATAGTTTAATTCAAAAAGCCATAATTCAAAACTTACTGTCCTATTGATTCATGGCCTACAACTAATGATGTTTCTTCCTTTGATTGCCACCCGCCTAGCTTTGTTATATTTGCTAGTTTTCCATCAGTTATTTCATAAATCCAATTCCCACTACTACCTGGGCCCTTCTACTATCCTCATTCATATTTTTACCCCATATAAGGAATGGGATCAATAGACTATTGGATATGTAATAGAGTCACAACCAACATCTACCATGGTTCTTAAAGTCACCACTAGTCTATGTCATATCTATATAATTTTGCATGTCCTCCCTCCATTTCTCCCATGCATATTTTTCTATCAATCTCTTGGAAAATTCTTTGTCTTCAAACTCCAAGGCCCAAGCCACGATAGTTGATCCAATGTCTAAATTGGTGCAGTATTTATGATTTTTCTCTAGTCATTCCTCTCCTAAAACCATTTTTATAGCCTATAGTATCATCCCATTGTTGCACTGGAACACTTTCCTTAGTAAAGCATCTGTGATCCTCCCTCTGAATGGAATTTTTCGCTCCCATGCACTCAAATCAAAGGAAGCCTCCATGTTTTATGTGCTTTTTTTGGTCTTGGTATACCAATAAATATGTAATTGCCTTGATCCTCATTTTCTAGGTTGTTCTCGCCATCCTTTAATGTGATGGGGAGTCCCGATGAGCAGCTTGCATCATACATGCATTTAATTCCTTTACTGTGTCCTCCTCTCTGCTGCCACTAGTTCCTCCAATTCATGTCATACATCCTTCAACATGATACCTCCATCAATATCCTCTCTCTTAATCGCCCAATTTTCCATTTTTTTGAAGATTGTGTTTCCCTCCCAATATATATGTGACACTCAAAATTATTCACATTCCTCCAGTACTTACCAAATTGGCCAAAGGAACTTGCTTAATTTCCAATTCAATGTTTTCCTTCTTCTAATTACATTTATAATGATTTGGGAGTCACCTTCCAAGTGGATCCTTCGATAATCAATATTTTGACACATTCTCAATGCGAGCCATGTTTCCTAGAACTCAACCTCATTATTGGTCCCATTCAATAACTAGTTAGTATTTATTGCCAAAATTTTCCCTTCTTGATCTCTCACCATGTAGCCTACACCTAAGGGTCCCAAATTTCCTCAAGACACTCTATCAAAATTTACTTCGACTCATCCTTCCTCTAGTGAGATCCAAATCACCTCACCTATGTGATCCCTTAATGAATTAACCTGTCCAACCCCATAAGCGGGGTCATAAACTTAAATATTATTATAATTTTAAATTTATTAATAAATATGACAATAGATTAAATTAACATTAATAATATATTCTATTAAATAAATAATAACTATCATTTAATATGATACTAAGAATTTTAAATATTTAATTAATTATATTATTTATTAATATATATATATATATATTTTAGTCAGCACAAAATAATTTATTGAAATGAACAGAGCATGTTAGCAATCCTCCTTTTGAATGTAAAAACTAAGAACAATCACGCCAAGCCAAGCTAAGTCGCTTGTTCTAATCATTAACCTCTGGACTTTCGATGAGCCAATCTTTGGCTCAAATCATCTTCGGGCAAAAGTGGGGCCTTGTCCTTTAGAGGAACATAACTTGTCTCTGCCTGTGGAAGGCCAACAAAAACCTCCAATCCATAGTCATCAACAACTTGGTGTATTAAGGAATTCACATCATCTTCAGATGTGGAAAGACAAGTACTGCTTGCCATTGTCATGTCCACAAACATTTATTAATATTTTTAAAATTATATTATAAATTATTATCAATATAATAATAATTATACTATTATTTTTTCCTTATAATTTTATTTTGATAGTAGTCAAATGAATGGTGATTTTAAAAATAACTTATCAAGAGCAATGCAAACCACCCAAATTTAGGCTTAAATAAATTATTTAAATTAATTAATACACAACCCTTAACATCATTAAAATGTAATGAAATGGAAGCTTAATTTGTTTCTATAATCTTTAGAAGCAATCTTCATTTGTATGCTTAAGCTCAACTCCATGTATTATTGGAGCTTCAAGTTGAAAGAGTGGCTCATTCTCGTATAATGTTATTGATAACTAGTAAATAATATTATGGTGAAATGTAAGTAAATAATAAAATAAGCTTAAAATAATAAATAATTAGTTTAATGGGTCATTATAATTCTAAGCTTCTATAAATTTATTATAATTTAAATTAATAATTCAAAAATATATTTTTAAATTTTTTAATCAATAAATTATAGTCTTGGGGATAATTAATATGCATCTTAAGATTGAAATGGCGACAATGGGTGGGGTAAGGTAGTGAACTGGTGGTTGAAATGTTGCAGGTAATCCTGCCAAAGCACATAAGGGTTTACATTCCAACCGAAAGGTTGATTTGGATGGTATTTGGAAACCAGAAAGGTGGGATAGGACTCGTCAGGAAGGTCAGTATGAGCATAGGCAAGGCGACAGGTTTCAAGGTTCTCAAAATCAACCCAGAGGCCCGAGGGAGTTTTGGGGTAGCTCTAGGATAAACGACTATAGAAACATGGCATTTTGAAGACCATGGCCAAATGATTATGGGTGCATGGGTAGAGGTGGCTCTATTAAAATGGAGTTGAATAGGGAAAGAGGGAAAAACCTTAATCATGGGAATGATGGCTTTAAGTCAGTTTGGCAGCGTAAGCAGTCTAAAGAGGAATGGGAGGATGTGAGGGAAGATAACTCTCCAAAGTCCCTTGGCTTAGATCATCAAGCACCTGGTGGAGGTTCGAAAAGAGGTAGGATCTCCTTAGTCGTAAGCCCCAATAAATTGCATTATGAGATCTTAAGGTTAGAGAATCTTGGGTTATTTGTTAAATGGTATGGGGACAATTTGAATTGGGATTATCTAATAAATTGGTGGAGGGAGAAATGGGGATCTGATCTTCACTTTAAAATCTTGCAGAATGGTTTTTTTCTGGTCACTTGTCCATCGAGGATTATTAGGGATGAGATTGCAGATGGGAACTGGGTTTTGGATGGATGCGACTTTTACTTAAGGCATTGGAATGTAGGCTTTGATCCTTTGAAGCACAAAGTGGAAGTTGTGCAAGATTGGTACAAACTCCCCAATCTACCATCTGAATATTGGGATCTAAGTATTCTCAAAGAGATTGGCAATAGGTTGGGGACCTACGTATGTGCTGAAGAAAGGAAATACCCTAAGGAAGTGGTCACATATGTTAGGCTATGTGTAGGAAACAAACCAGACCGATGCATCTGGGATGAAATAGAACTCATCCTTGATTATGGAAGTTGGGTTCAAAAGTTGATTCTGAGCTCCCAACTGAGATCTGGGCTGGTAAAACCCTTAAGGTGTATAGCATCAAGAAACAAAGTTGGGAAGGCGACACAAGGTGATGGTTCAAAACAAGTGGTGGTTTTGAAGTAGGAGACCTCAATGACAAAACCCAGAAAAGAGTCGGTTATGGTCTCAGTTGCTCCTGTGGTGCCAGTCAATCAAGGAATCACTGAAATGGAGATTACATCCCTACTGGTGGAGAAAAGAAAGGAAGTGCAACATGCTTCTCTGAAAAAAGAGGAAAAGGCATTGGAAGTACCAGGTCAGGAAGTAGTTCTAGTAGGTAAAATTTTTGAGGTTTTGGAGATCTTGGGTGAGGACTGCAGGAACGTGAGATAAATGCTCTAATTTATGTCGGTAGGGAGTTCGTAGAATTAACCGAGGCAGCCAAATTGCACTCTACAAAACAAGAAGTAGAAGATATGGTTGAAGATTGGGAAAATGTGGAAGTTCACGAAGAAGGGAATCTACAAGTGGATTTAGTGGAGTTGTAGCCAGGTAAAAAGAGAAAAATGGCTCAGGAGCTAGAGGCAGCTAAGGTGAAGTTAGGGATTTGTTAGAAAAGTATGATCAAATATTCTCTAGATTTTGGTGATGGTAAAAAGAAGGGAAGGATTTCTAATCAGGAAAAGTTAAAATGGGTAGGAGAGGCATGTGGTCAGAAGAAGCTTGACTCAATGATGAAAGTAGGGAAGAGTGATGCTCTTCCCGAAAAATAATGAAACTCTTAACATGGAATGTTAGGGGTCTAAACACCCCAAACAAAGGGTGTCTGGTTAGGCACCTTTTGGAGAAAAATTTAGTGGATGTAAGTTTGTTGCAAGAAACCAAATTAGGTGTGCAGGAGTTGGTCAAATTCAGTAATAGGGTTAAACATTGGAAGGTCTTTGGGGCTGGTGCAAATGGTGCATCTGGTGGCCTCCTTATTCTATGGAAACCACAATCGATGTTGGTGGAAGAAATCTCTTAGAACAAATCTTGGATTGTATGCAGGGTAAGAAGCTTAATTTCAAATATGTAGTTTCTCCTTATTAATGTCTATGGGCTAGCTTCATGCGTGTAGAAAAGGAATGTATGAAAAGAATTGGATCAGGTTCTCAATTCCTCATAGGCGGAGTTCTTCATAATTGGGGGAGACTTCAATGCCATTCTCATATCAGAAGATAAACAAGGTGGGGTGTGCCAGGTGCTTCAATCCCAGTCTGACTTTTGCAATTTTGTGAAGAGAATATGTTAATTGAAGTTCAAACAAACAATGGTCGTGTCACTTGGATGAACCGTAGAAAAGGATTTTGTAATATTGCGAAGAAGCTTGATAGATTCTTCTTCAAAGGTGATTTGGGTTGTTTTCCCTTCACTTTGGATAGTAAAATTTTAGCTGGTTTGGGATATGATCATTTTCCAGTCCAATTGTTGATTGATGGGGGAAGGGGTCCAGAATAATGTCCTTTTAAATTTGAAATGATGTGGTTCAAGGACGAAAATATATTAACCTTAATTAGTAAATGGTGATCAGAATGCTGCCTAGGGGAAACAAAAATGTTTAATGTTGTCATAAAGTTGAAATATATCAAACAACTAAAAATGTGGAATAAGGAATGTTTTAAGAACATTTTTTAGGAGAGATTGAAAGTTGAATTTTCATTGGATGAAATTCATGAGGAGATATCGAGGGTGGGAATCCATGATTGACATTTTCAAAAGGAGAAAGAGTTATCTAAGAAATTGAATGATCTTTCAAAGGAAGAAATCTTCTAGTGTCAAAAATCAAGGGAAACTTGGCTCAAGGCTGGGGATAGAAATACAAAATTATTTCATAATTCAACAAAGGTTCGTAGGGCTGCTAATCATATTTCCAGTATCAAATCGGTAAATGGGATCTTATTGGAAGACCCATAGGAGATAAAGCTATCTAGAGTGGATTATTTCCATAATTTTCTAAATGACTGGGAGGGCTCTAATTGGTTAGCTAAAAAAGAGATTATCAGAGGTATTCCCAGGTTGGTTTCAGATGCACAAATATAGGCTTTAAATTCAAAATTTTCCATAGAGGAAATCAAAGCAGTTGTTTTTGAATTGCACTCGGAGAAGGAGTTGGGCCGAATGGTTTTCTAACTGCTTTCTTTCAAAAATGTTGGGATTTTGTGGGACATGAGATCTCGGAGGCGATTGAGGACTCAAGGTGTTATGGGAAAATTCTTAAAGAGGTGAATAATACGCTTATAGCACTGATTCCCAAAAAAGAGAAACTTGAGATATGGGATGACTTTCAGACTATATCTCTATGTAACATGTATAAGATTTTGGCTAAGGTGGTGGCAAATTGTTTGAAACTCATTCCACCTTCTATTATCTTGGAGGAACAAATGGGGTTTGTGCCTGGAAGGTCTATTTTTGATGGAGTAATCAGAGCACAAGAAGTTATTCACTTTATTCAAAGACTAAGAAACCAACTATGTTTCTAAAACTAGATATTAAAAAAGCTTATGATAGGGTAAACTGGAGGTTTTTGTTTAAGGTTGGTTAGATTGGATCTTTGGGTGGATTGCTAGTCCTAGGTATTCATTTTTAGTTAATGGCACTCCAGAAGGTTTTTTTGGAGCATCACAGGATTTAAGACAAGGAGATCCTTTATCCCCCTTTCTCTTCATAATTATGGCCGAGGCTCTTGGTAGGTCTTTGGAGAGAGTGAGAAGTAATGGTTGGATTGAAGGGTTGCAGGTTACCAACAGTCTTGCATTAGTAACACATCAACAATTTGTAGATGATACAATGTTGTTTGGCATGGCATTGATAAGGGAAGCATGTAGTTTCAAAAGGATTTTGGATAATTACAAATGGGTGTCGAGTAAAGAGATTAATTTTTCAAAGTCTGAGGTATTTTTCTTTAATATAAGCAACATACAAGAGGCCCAGATTCTAAGAATTTTGGGATTTAAGAAGGACAATTGCCTTGCAAATATTTGGGTCTTCCTTTAGCAAAATGTGTTCAAAATGACACGATTTGGAATGGCCTTATCGAGAGGGTGAAAGAAAGGTTATGTTCTTGGAAAGGAAGATGGTTATCTTGGGCGGGAAGGTTAACTATGTTGAAGTCTGTTATTGCTGCCCTGCCAACTTACATGTTGTCTTGTCTTCCTCTTTCAGTGGGATCGAGTAAAGCTTTAAACAGGTAGATGAAGGATTTCTTCTAGAAAGGGAATTCTAATCAGAAAAATTCCCCTCTTATTAAATGGAAAAAGGTGTGCAAAAAGAGGGTTGAGAATGGGGCTGGGTTAAAGAATTTGCTCATACAAAATAAGGCATTGGGAGCCAAATTGGTCTAGGAAATTTATTCCCGATCGAAGCTCAAGTGGATGAAGATTTTAAAGGAAAAGTATTTAGACAATGATAGTTGCAATATTCTCAAGGCTTCTTCTCTTCCTAGCGGCTCCATAATTTGGAACTTTATTTGTAGCTCTAGGGATTTGATTTTTGATTTTCTCACCTGGGAAATAATTGATGGCAAGGAATCCTTATTCTAGGAGGACTCTTGGGATGGTTGTCCTATTCTGGTAGAGGTTGAGGCATTGGCTCAGGTCAAGGAAAGAACTAAACAAGTGTGGGGGGAGAAGGTCTATGACTATTTCGAGCATCCCTTGCAGGAGGGCATAGGATGGTATAGATGGAAAAGTGTGAGAGGCTTGAGTTTGGATATGGAGGTGTGGTATAGACAGGGTAAGGATAGCTTAAGGTTGTTAGAAGCATCAAATGGTGTGTACTCGGTTAAAGTAGGGTATGATATTTTGGCCTCTAATGGAGATGAGGTGCCAAAATTATCGATTAATTTGTGTTGGAATAAAGCTTTTCTGCCAAAGGCAGACATCTTTAATTGGGAAATTGTTCAAGGAAGAGTTCTCATAGGGGATAGATTTTTGAAATTGGGTTATCATGGTCCTTCTAGATGTCCTCTATGTAAGAGTGCAGATGAGTCCGGTGATCATTTGTTCTTAAACTATCAATTTTCCCAAGCTTGTTGGCAATGGTTATGTGAAAAATTGGAGTGGAAATCGACCTTTCCTCATTCCTTACTTGGTATGCTTAAGTCTTGGCCCTCTCCTATTAAGCAATCCATTTTTAGCGATTTGTGGATAATGGCCCCGTCCATTGTCATTTGGGAGATTTGGAAGGAAAGGAAAAGACGTATCTTCCAGGAGCGTGAGTTATCTATCCCTAGATTGCAATGCAAGATTGAGGCAAGCATCATCGAGTTGTTTAATGCGCAGATAGAACAACAGGGGGTAAAGGGGCAATTTTTTTTGGTGTGGGATTAGAGTCAGGCGAAATTGGTTTGAATTGTTGGTGCCTACTTTGGTAGGAAAAGGTGGGGCAACAACGAAGGAGGAACAAAACATAGTCAAATGGTCCCCTCTAGACCTTAGTTGGGCCAAGCTAAATTTTGATGGGGTGTCTAGGGGAAATCTAGGTCCCTCAAGGGCGGGTTGTATTATGCGGGATCATTTAGGAACAATTTTGGCAAGGTTGGCTGCTCCCTTAGCAGTGGGCACGAATAATGTTGTTGAGTTTCAAGCCTTATTTTGGGCTTGACTCTTTGTAAACATAGGAAGATGGAGAATGTGGTTATTGAAGGTGATTCTTTGTTGGTGATAAATTCTCTTAGATCCAAACAGTCGTAGAACTAGAGGTTAGGAGTGTATTTGGATGTTGCTTTGAGTCTAATTGATTCCTTTGATCAAGTTATGATCAATCATTTGCTTAGGGAAGGCAATACCAAGGCATATCTTCTTTCAAATATGGGGGTGGATGGTCAAGAACTTAGAGAAGTTGTCTAAATGATGGTTAGTGTCTGTGGGCAGAAGGGAGGGTGACCCTCCATGAGTGGCTAAGGGCATGTGGTGGGTGAAGTGGACAGGGTGTGGCATTTTGTTGTTGGGCCTAGACAACAGAGAGATCATTCCTAGGGGTGGTGTTCATAGTTGTCCACCCTAGATGAACACGTTGGTTGGGTTTCCATGTGATGTTTAACAAGTTGGAGCCGATATTGGGCACTTAATACAAGGAGTGGCATGTTGATAGAGTAACAAATTTTGAGTACTAGATCATATGTTGATGTGATATCCTGCAAATTAGTTTGTTTGGAATTTGAGGAAGAGGATGACCTCGCTCATGTGTAACATCATGGCATTAATGCCATTCTCAGTTAAGCATCATTTAATGATGAAAGTCTAATGACTTCTATAGGCTTAAATGTAGTCGAGGTGGATGTGGTGGCCACCACTTTATGCCTGGCTCTAGTATTTTGGTATGTGCTTCTTGTAGTGTTTGTTTCATCAGGTGTGTGGAAGAGCTCTATGATGGTTGGGTGCTTGTGTTTCATAATTGAAGTTTTTGCGGATGGTTTGGTATGGTTTGGTGCGGACACACCGATCTATCTGGGTGCCAAAACTCATCAAACGACATTTAGGGCGATAACGAACCAGTGCTTTAAAATGATTATGCTTAATAATGATTACTTGCTGGTTGTGGCGGTGAAAATGGTGTTAGGAGATGGGCATTTAACTAGAAGTGAGTTTGGGAGGGACAATA
>VDFB02016751.1:0-19872 GCA_007258455.2 Sequoia sempervirens | reverse complement strand
GATCATCGAATGAGTAACGAGAGAAATATTAATATTTAATTGTATTAATTAAATATTAATTATTTAATGATTATAATATAAAGTTATAATATTAAATTATAACTTAAGTAATTCTTCTTGAGGGGTGCGCCATCATCAGAAGGGGCCTATTTGGCAATTAAATTATGATTTAAATATTCGAGCTGAGACTATGGAGAAAATAAAAGAATTAAAAGTGAATATTTTAATGAAACCCTATTATTAAGGAAATCGCACTTTTGAGCCATATAGTGCATTTGCCTTGGGAATTGAGCAATTATGAGATTATTGAATTTGAGAACTGATCAACTTTGATCTGAGCAAGAGACTTTAGGGTTTCAAGTTCAAATTCCTTGGGGAACGAGCCATCTCCACTGGAAGCAATTCAGAGGGTGTGAAATACCACTTGATTTATTGCAGCAGAGGTTTCTTCAGTCAGGAGGAATCACAGAGCTTCAGAGCATTCATTATCTACAGAGTTCTTTTCAGTGTTTTGCATTCAGAGCATGCCTATTCATCTAGGCGCACTATTACAGAGACTTGGACATTGATTTTTGAGGAGGCCGTACATTATTTATTGCTGTTTTTGACAGGCCGTACCTGCTGTCAGGCCGTACTTCTTCATCTCCTGGCCGTACTTCCTTCTAGAGCAAAACGCCTTCCTTTACTTCAGTTTCTCATCACTGACAGGGGCGCACATCTATCTAGCTTGGTTCTGGACCTTCAGAAGGAGGGAGAAGAGATATTGCATGCAGCCGTACCATCTCAAATCTTTTACCAGCAAGCTGCATATTCCAGGTTTTCAATAAAAATTGTTTAATTTATTATTACATGCTATCAGATCTTGATTGTATTGATCCCAGTTGAACAATAAAAGAAGCGCCTTCAGTAGATCTTGCAATTTCTATCTATTTTGGCCATTAGATATTTTATATGTATTTATTATCAATTTCTCTAGCAAAATCGCGTTATTTCAATTACATGCAAAAAACTCAAAAACGTCAAAAAAATCAAAAACCTTCAGAAAAACCTAATAATTGTCAGATACAGAGATTTCGGGGAAACTAGGGTTTCTACAATATTGCTATGGAAAATACCTGGAAAATACCTCCTTGTTATCATATGAAACCTCAAAAGTTGACCGTGAACAGTAACTGAGCTGTATGAAACCTTCCTGACATAAGACTATTAAGTCAGACTCTGTGCTATCAAATACAAAGCTTGTGTAAGAAGCATTGTTTAAACCAAAGTTAAGTAACAGCAATTGAACACAACATAAACTAAATCTAAATACCAAAAGCTATTCAGCTTCTGATAACATTCACAACGGTGGTTGTTAGGTCGATAAAAATCCAAAAAGAGCATAAGATATCCTAGATAGAATGAGGAACAATGTGCTGATGACCAAAGAACTAATTGGGAACTAGATATAGCTGCAGGTGATCATGGGCGGTGGGACTGGCAGGATCCTTCTGGTCAGGTGACTCCATTTTTGCAAGCTTATTGGGCAGTTTCCAAAACTTAAAGTTGAGAGTGCAGCATTTGATGTCCATGGTTTAGGAAGAGGCACTAGAGATACTTATTGATCATGGTAAGAGATTCAACTTATAAAGGATGGAGTCTGGTGTTAAGTGGCTAGTTGGATGATATCAATCATTTATGAACTAACCATTTGGTGTTTGGTACTTGGTCCTCTATTTTTAGCTAGTTGTGTATAACTTAGTTTTGCTTCTACAAATGTAGATGGTTAACTGATGAAACATGGATGGAAAGTACTAAAAGATCTTGTACACAGTCTAATATGATTAAAGTGTTGAGTCAAGTGCTAGGCATATCTATTTATCGATTGAAGGTGCATATTATGATCACTTGGATGCCAATGTTGGAGGGATTTATTGGAGTTTTGGCATATGGAATATTTTGGGATGAATGTATCTCATTTTGAGAATGATGGATAAAAAATGTAATACTATCAGATACCCTTGGCCTGTTTGAACTGCACACTAAGTATACATATATTTGATTCCAATATTTTGCATTTTTGGTTGTTGGGGTATATATGGGTGATGAGAATAATAATTAACATGTATAGGTCTAACTTCTGGAATTATGTGCATAGAACCTTTAACAAGGCTGAGTGCTCTCCCATTGTTTGAATGAGAGAGGGAAGTTCTCTCCTACTTGCTCCATTGATCGAGCTGGGTTCTCCTCTCCTGTTGGTCTAGCTAGGTTTTTCTTGATTAAAGGTTAAGATATTATATAACTATTCAGGTGAACTACATCAGCCTCTGCTCCTGATAGGTGTTTTTTTGCTAACTCTACTTGATTGATTATTACAGAGCAAATAGTAAAGTAGATACAAGAATAATACAAAACAGCAATTCAGAAATATATGTCAATACATTCATTACAGGATTTTACAAAATGTTCCAAGAATCCCATGCATGCAGTCCCTGATCATGTATACAATTAGGAATATATAAGATGGCCAATGGTGGTTGAGGACTACCAACTGTCTGTAATGTCCTCATTTTCAGTCACTTCAGTATTGTACTTGGCTTTGAATTTCTCCATGATAGTTAGCCTTGTTTGAGAGGATGTTTGATGTTGGCAATGAGCTTAGTTGTTCTAGAGGACTACTATTCCACTTTCTGAAGTGAATTTCAGCTTTTGGTGGGTTCTCCAAGATTCTTGTAGAGAGCGTTTGTTTATAGCAAGTCATCGGGTCGGGATTGATTTTTATTATTCATAGTCGGTATCATTCCAGTGCAGTCAGATTTCAATTCTGATGCTTTTCAACAGTTTTCGCAACTTGGGTGTATTATTGGTTTTAATTTAATTATTTTACTAAGGTTGCTTAAATTTATTAAAATAATTTAATGGGCACCTTAGTATAATTGCTCATTGGAAAGAAGATGAAAAGTGTTAAATCATGAACGCATAATATTGAGACTTTGTGTATCAAATATTATCATTATTTTGATAAAAAGGTCTTTTGGAACCAAAAAGGGGTTATTTAATTAAAAGTGCATTTTAAAATATGCCTTTTGGAAAGTTTGGCGAAAAAAGTATAAAAGTGAATTTGAGAGCTCATTTGCAGTGGCTTATTTTTATTTCTCTCTATTGTGGAATTGAAGCTTCTTGTTGGAGCAAAACCCTAGCCCTAAGGGATATTGGTTTCGGTAGTGCAAGATTCTACCCTAGCTATTTGCAAGAGAGATACTCAGATTTCTCGCATGATTTCATCGATTATAGTTTATTAAAATTTGTGAAGTCTTTTGTCAAAGACAAATTTTGTGGTTGAAGGATTTAAATGTTTGTTAGGGGAGATATGGACACTAGGATGAGTGATTTCAATATGTTGGGCGAATTGGCATGAGGCAAAATTTATTGTTGTGGTGTGGGCTTTCATTCTACATTGTGAAGGTTGTATTTTCTTTTAAAATATTGGGTGATTGCATTTGAAGAATGGTTATTGAAATGACCCCCTTATAATTTTTTCAATTTTTTTGCAACAACACTTCAACAAGGAACCCGTCAGCGTTAGCCAATAATCATAAACCAGCACTGGAATGTAACCCTATACCAAGAATGTACACTAGGATCTCAATGATGGGATCGTTAGCTTGTAAACTTAAAGCTGGAAATTACAATGCAACTCGACCACTTATTCAGCAGGAGTGATTTGACGACGCAGCCGATCAACAATATGAATGCAAGCACAGAAAGTAAACTGACGACTCAGCCAATTAGCAATGCAAACACTGAAAGTAAGAAGGGTGACAAGCTGACCCAAGTACAATATGCAAAGACGGCGAGGCTTGTCTCTTCCACTAAAAGTGGGAATACAAAGTGTAAAGTGTAGAAAGTAAAAGAGCTGATCAGTACTACTGATTCAGCGTTACAATATGATGAACAATCTGCAAATACAATGAGATATAGATAACCAATGATCTTCAAAATGTTAGGAAATGAACTCCAAACAAGTACAAGCTATCCAGCATATGAAATATAGCAAAAGGAACAAAAATATCAGGTCTGATATAAAATTGCAGCAATCAGAAAATTCATACCAGCAATCCCTAGAATCACCAAAATGCTCATAACTTTGTCAAAACACCTCCGAATCTCCACCAACAACATCACTATGGTAATGATCATAAGCTGATTCAATGTCACCACCTAAATTATCCTTAACTTGATCTTCTTTAGTGAACCCAACCGACACAATGGTACTACTGGAATCTTCTGTGGAGTCATTTGTCTCAATACCTTCATTGGATGAATCCTCATTAGGACTCAAGACTGCTATTATGTCCTTTTCACCGAACTGATCTTCATCACTTCCTATCACATGCAAGTCTAGGGAAGTATTATGGGGTTTTCTCCTACACACTCTTCAACTGTCAAGGTTTCTTCATCAAACTCGCGATCATTGAGGTGACATGTGCACCTTACTTGTGCCATATTCAATACTAGAAGACTGATTTTTTTCTTCAACTTGCTTATTTGTGGGTTGCAAATCACAAACAAGCACTTCTGCTTCTTCCTTCCTTGATCCTTCAACCAAGGCATGTTCTGCTTCACTTTTAATTTTTTTCTTGATGTAGTTGACCACACCCAATTTGTAATGTCCCCTTCTCATCAGTAAGTTGTTCTGTCACTCATCAGCCTATTCCGGAAGCCTGTAGGCTTGTTTGAGGTAAAATTAGGGTTTCCAGTCCTGAGGTTCTTTGGCATTTCTGAGAGTTTACTATTTATAGTAAATTCTATTTTAAGTAGTATGGAGTTTGTCAGCTTTCAGTACATCATTTCTAGTTGGAGCAATCATTTGCAATTCATGTCTGACTTCTTAAGGCATTTTTATGATGAATAAAGGCATTGAGGTTATAATTTGCAGTTGACCCCCTTGGCCTAGGAGAACAACTTTAAGTTGTGTTTAAAAGAGGGTCTTGGAAGGGTGACGCCTTCATGAGGTGATTTATTAATTATTGAAAAAACATAATGCCTTGGGAAAAGTGGACACGACTTTTAAAAGAGAGAATTTTAAAATAAAGTGAAATTCATAATATGCAAAAGGGACGCCATCTTGAGGAGTTAATTGTTTTTTGGAAATTTGAAAAGACTCCTATGTCTTTTGGTGTGCTTCTCAGGAATTTGAAGAGTTTTGTGAGCTTCTATTTAATGAAGGATTTTGCTCCAGCCTTGTATCCATTCATGTTATCATATTGTTATGCTGTTGGAATGACAAATGAAATCTTGCTTCGAGGATGCCACCTCCTAGCCAATTATCCAATTTCGTGTTTGAAATACAACACCTAGTTGGAATTCGCTGCTTCTCATCCAGACTAGCAGATTGAGCTCGATTGTGAAGAAATTTTGAAGATTTATCAATTTTGGTTTTGGTGTTTCATCTACAGCTGAAGGTGATTTTAATTTATAACTTTATTTTCAATTCGAATTTGGTTCTGGGCATTTCATCATTCTAATTGCTGATCAAGGGCGACTCATCATGCCAATTTTGAGATTTTATGATTGAGAATTTGATTTTTAAAGAGAAATCGCCCCTTCAAGGAGGGTCGTACTTTTCTGGAAGTGCCTTGGGATTCGTGTAAAATTCACAGAAGTTTTTTGAAGCTGTTTCTTCATCTCAGCATGGTCGCCTACCTTCTAGCAATCCATTGCACTTGATCTCATTCGATTTGGAGGTGAAATGAGTGAGTTATGAATAATTCATTGGTTTTCACAGTTTGCTGATTAAGAATTCCAGAACTCTGTTTATATATCAGACTCATATATTTTCTGTTTTGGTCATAATTCTATCATTGGAAAAGTAAAGGAACATCATAGAACTCATTCTTCTCTTCTAGTCTTATTTCTCTATCATTGTAATACATGTTTTTGCAGTCTTTTGAATTGTAAGGTTTTGATTAGTAGTACTAATCCAACCTATGTTATTGCTGCAACTACTTGTTTTACCGCCAGTGCGGAGAAAGAACTTGTTATATCATTATACGCACTTTCAAGTGGTGAATCCCCACAATTTTGTGGATGCCCGCCGCAGCGGATGAATTAGATTGCTGTAGCTTCATGGCTGGTTATCCGCCTACTAGTTTCAATTTTAAGTAATCACTCCGTCATATGTTAGTACCTCACCCTCAGTGGGATCTTGAGTGCACATTCTTGACGTTGAGTAGTTTCTTTCAAGTACTGTTCTTTAATTTCTCCGCCATATGACAACACCTTTCCATCATTTGGATTGAGTGTGCATTCTTGGCGTCGAGTTCCTTTAAGCTTGGTTTTCAGTTTGATGCTAACGCTAATCCAATTGGCTATTGCTGGTTATGTTGTGTAAAAAAAAAAAAAAAATTGGTTAGCATATTTCAGTGGTATCAGAGCAGAAGACCCTGCCATCCTGTGGCAGTTTTGCAGTGGTTGTCTGATGAGTGACAGAGACACTAGGCCATTCACCAGAAGTCAGGCCAGACCTCAGCATCAGTTTCCACCTGTTCCAGAAGCAGAGACCTTTTCAAAAGCTTTGAGGGATCTTGGCAAAACAGTGGAAGGTACAGAAAAGACAGTTGAAATAATGTCAGACAATGTAAGGCAAGCTAATGAAGAGAGGGACAGAGTTGAGAAGAAGTTTGATGGGATGATAGACATGATGTCTCGTCTATTGTCCAAGTTGGATCAGCAAGCAGCTCATAATGTTCTTCAGCCCCAAAGTAATCCAACTGGTGAAAGCAGTGGAGTTAATGGAAAAACTAGTAATGGCAGTCCTGAGGTGAATAAAGGAGATAGAATTGTCGGTCAACATGCTGCAATCCCTAGTGGGTCATCCTCTAGACCTCTTTTTCCCGTCTTCACACCAAGGGAAGAGCAACAACCGGTTGAAGCTGCACCAACCTTTGCTGATGATGCACGTCAAGCTTACATGGAGTATGTTTCTTTACCTCTCGATTTGAGGGATGCTTGGACCTTTGATCAATTCATGAATCAAAGGAGTCGAAGAAATGGAGGAAGGAATGAGCAACGTCCTCCTATGGTGCCTAGAAATGATTTCTACCAAGCCTTGGGAAAGATAACTATGGAACATTTTGATGGTAGTAATAAGTGCACAGCCAGATCATGGGTGCAGAAGTTAGATAATTATCTCTCTCTTAGACCCATGCCAGAAGGAGATGCTATAAAGTTTGCTACTTTGCACTTGGATGGGATAGCTCATGAATGGTGGACTCATGGTTTGGTCACTCTTGGCCATAACCTCATTCGTACCTATGATGAGTTTACCAACAAGCTGATCGAGAGATTTGATACCAAGGATCCAGAGTTGAGATTCAGAGAATTGGCACAATTGAAACAGCAAGGATCTTTAGAAAATTATGTGGCTGATTTTCAAAGGTTGTCAGTAATGGTGCCTAACATTACTGAGAGAAGACTTGTGGTTCTTTTTGCTGAAGGTTTAATGGAGCCTTTGAAGGGTTGGGTCAAAACCTTTGATCCACCAACTTTAGATGAATCCATCAAGAAAGCTAGGAGCATGGAGTTGGCAGCCCCAAGGCCTAAGTCTCATTCAAAACCTTTCAGCCATAAGAAAGATAAAAAGACTTTTTCAAATCTGCCTAAGAAGTTTCCACCAAGGTTATCTGAGGAGCTCAGAGAACAGCTTAGGAAAGATGGAGTTTGCTTCACTTGTTGTGAACCTTGGGTTAAGGGTCACCGTTGTTATGGAAGAGGCAAAGCAAACCTAATGGAGGGCTATTTTGATTTTGGATCAGAATCTGATTCGTCTGATCAGCATTACGAATCAGCAAGTAGTGAAGGTGAAGAAGCCCTAGAAGAGAAGCATGATGAGGCGGTAGATGGTAGTGCTTTTGCACAACTATCTAGTTTTCAGAAAAATGAGTCCTTTCGGGTTCATGGAGTAGTTAATTCTCAGAGGATTGTTGCCCTAATTGACACTGGAGCAACTCATAATTTTATTGATGAAGGATTGGTTGCTAAAAAGGGTTTGAAGATTGAGGAATTTGATGGTTTCAAGGTAATGGTTGCAGATGGTTTTACTATGTCTTGCACAAGGAAGATTCCTAACCTCTCTATGCAATTGGGAAATTATGAGATTAAAGATGATTTTTATGTGGTGGGAATTGGAGACACTGATGTTGTGTTAGGCATACAATGGCTGCGATCTCTTGGTGATATCACATTGAATTTGCAAACTATGGAGCTTAAATTTCAGTCTAATGGAAGGAAGGTTGTTCTAAGAGGGATGTCAAATGGGGGCCCTCGAATTGTGTCTTTGAAGAGGATGGAAAGGCTGATCCGTCATGATCAGGTTGAATGGGCTGCTGAATGTTTGGTTCTACCAGCTGATCCAGTGGAGGAGAAAAGGCAATATCACCCTGATATTCAAGCCTTACTTTCAAAGAAGAGCAAAGTCTTTGGAAGCCTACCTCCTGGAAGACCTCCTGAAAGAGGTTTTGAGCATGTAATTGAATTAGAAGAAGGAGCAAAGCCCGTCATGACTACACCATACCGTTATCCAAAGAAGCAAAAAGATGAGATCGAAAAAGCCATCAAGGAGCTATTAGAGTCCGGTTTCATTAGACCAAGCAAGAGTCCTTTTGCTTCTGCAGTAGTGCTGGTCAAAAAGAAAGATGGCACAATGCGTATGTGTGTTGATTACTGTGCATTGAATCAAAAGACAATCAAGAATAGATATCCTATTCCTAGGATAGACGAGCTTATTGATGAGCTCCATGGAGCTATGTTTTTCTCAAAGATTGATCTTCGTTCGAGTTACCATCAAATCAGAATGAGGGAGACAGACATAGAAAAAACAGCATTCAGATGTCACTTTGGGCATTTTGAATTTCTTGTCATGCCTTTCGGTTTGACAAACGCTCCAGCAACATTTCAATCTTGTATGAACAAGATTTTTAGACAACAGTTGAGGAAGTTTGTGCTCATCTTCTTTGACGACATTCTCATTTTCAGTAAGTCATGGGAAGAGCACCTTAAGCATTTGGAAGAAGTGCTTAGTATTTTGGAGGCGGAATGTTTGTTCGCCAAAGAATCAAAGTGTGAGTTCGGAATGACAGAACTCTTATATCTTGGCCACATTATCAATTCAAAGGGTGTGAAAGTTGATCCTGAGAAGATAAGGGCCATTCTTGATTGGCCAACTCCAAAGAATGTTTCTCATTTGAGATGATTTTTGGGGTTATGTGGATTCTATAGAAGATTTGTGAAAGGATATTCTCATCAGGCAGCCCCTCTCACAGATCTTACAAAGAAAGGAGCTTTTCTTTGGACCAAGATGGCACAAGAAGTTTTTGATAAATTTAAGCAAATCATGAGTACATGTCCTGTGTTGGCTCTTCCGGATTTTACAAAATCATTTGAATTACAGTGTGATGCTTCAGGTGAAGGTGTTGGAGCTGTTCTAATGCAAGACAAACATCCCATTGTCTTCGAAAGCCAGAAGTTGAGAGGAGCAGAAAAAACTTACTCCATTTATGACAAAGAGATGCTTGCCATCATGCATGCTTTGTCTAAATTCCGTCAATATTTGGTGGGAAGTAGATTTGTTGTTAAGACTGACCACAATAGTCTTAAACATTTTATGCGCCAAAAGGATTTGAATGAAAGGCAGCAAAAGTGGGTAAGTAAGCTCCAGGCATATGACTTTGACATTGAATATGTCAAAGGGGAAAATAACATAGTGGCTGATGCGCTTTCAAGAAGGCCTCATTTGTAGTCACTTTGTAAGTTATCAGCAGATTGGAAGGAGTTAATTGCTGCTGATTATGCTAAAAATCAGTTTGCAACCAGCTTGCTAGAAGGTCATTTGGTTGATGAAAGGGATAAGTTGGTTGATGGGTTAATTTTCTATAAAGGTAGAATCTTTTTAGTGCATGAATCTAAGCTTAAAAAGAAGATTCTACAGTCTTTTCATGATGTTCCCCTTGCTGGTCATCAAGGCATGTTCAAGACTTACAAGCAGATTAGAGAAAGGTTTGTTTGGAAAGGGATGAAGGATGAGATAATGAACTATATAAGAGAGTGTTCTATTTGCCAAAAGAATAAAAATGAACACTCTTATCCAGCTGGTCTGTTACAGCCCTTGCCAATTCCAAATCAGAAATGGGAAAGCATTGCAATGGATTTTATCACGGGATTGCCCAAGGTGCAAGGACGAGATTGTATCTTTGTTGTGGTTGATAGACTAACAAAATTTGCTCATTTCTTTGTTGTCACCACTTCATTTACAGCAGCTCAAGTCGCTGAGTTGTTTTTTAGAGAGGTCTTTCGTTTGCATGGATTGCCTAAAACTATTGTCAGTGATAGGGACAGCAAGTTCCTAAGTGTTTTTTGGCAAGAGATCTTCAGATTGAGTGGGACAGTGCTTACTCCAAGCACTAGTTATCACCCACAAACAGATGGGCAATCAGAAATTGTTAACAAATGGTTAGAAGGCTACCTAAGAAACTATGTTTCAGGACAGCAAAGAGCTTGGATTAAATGGCTTCCATGCACGTCCCTTACCTAGCCTTGCTCTTGTATTTGCTTGGTTTCCCTAGAATTCGATTGTTGATTAGGTTTAGGGTTTCTTCTTTCCAAAAGGAATGTGTTTCTCTAATGAAATAATCCTAGATTGAAATCTGCATTCACCAATTTAATAACATTTCCACATACAGATATATATGTTAGCAATGATATCTAGATATCCAAAATATATTCATAAACATAAATCAATTAATGAAGACATAAGAGGAGTGCCATAGGTGGATCCGCCCTGAAGCCCTCATGTAAACTCAAGAGGTTGTCCATCACAATCTTTCTTGCCTAGGGGCTTAGTACCTGCATACTCCACTCATGGAAACACCTCAAAAGACACTCGTCCTATCAGGGGAGAGGAACCATAGAGTCCAAGTGGCCTAAGGCCTACCACCTTCTCTTGCCCAATCCCATATCTCGGGCCTAAGGGGCAGAGACCTAGGTGGAACCCCCATCTTTCTATAACCCAATCCCTAGTCAAGGGCCTAAGGGGCTGCAAAGCCCAATCCCTTGTTAAGGGCCTAAGGGGCTACAAAGCCCAATCCCTTGTCTAGGGCCTAAGGGGCTGAAAGTGGGGTTTTTAGACAATCCACTTCACCCATGTTCCATCCATCCTAATAGGTTTACAAGCACATAGCAGACAATCTTTAAACAATCAGTTATATTTTCCTTCATCCAAGATTTATTTCATGCCTATAATCAAATATATTTTCATTTATCAATGGTTCTTTAAGTTCATCATTTCCTATGATAATTCTCATTATGCTAAGATTAAAGGAGGTCATTATATCAATAATCAAATTAACAATATCTAGTTCTTATATTTAGAATATGCTAAATATTATTGCTAAGTGAATACATCACCTGAACTGTTGTGTCTTCCCATGATTCTTAATTCCTTAGTCGCCTTCCTTCAATCTTACATTTGATTGGTCATATATATTAATCTATCCAGTTTTGTATTATGATCGTAATTACTTATAAGGCTCAATAATTGTTCCCCAAATATATTCTTGACAATAACACTTAATCAAATAAATCTCCCATAGTTTATTTCATTTCCAATCTGCTGCTTTATGCAGATTTCTAATTGATTCTTTTTTTATTTCTGATTCTTACATTCAATGTCTTTTTATATCTATGTTAAAGGATACATCTTTTCAAGAGTGATGTCCTTATGAAAAGACACAAACATTTATTTAAACCTTCATTATTATTTTTAAACCACTTTTATTTATTTATTTATTTTATTTTTTCAAACTGCTATTTTTATAATTAATCCTTTTTTTTTTTCACTAATAATTGCTGCATTACATCTTCAATATATAAATATTATTTCTTAATATTTATTCTTAAACTAGTGGTTTTATACGTATTATAATATTTATGACTATAATTATAATAATATTTTATTAATATTATTTTGTAATATTTTTTCTTGTGAAATCTCTATTATTATGATATTTATAATGTACTAATATTAATTGTCTCGTTTATTATAATAAATGTATTATAATTATAATATTCTTGATAATAATATTTAGATTGCCATTACATTTTTGATATTTATTTATCTAGTTATTTATATTTCACACTAAAATGTGTTTTGTGATTATGATTTATTTATTGATTTGCATTTTCATGTGTTACAATTTTGGGATGACACTTCATTTAGGAGAGTATTGTTATAACTCTTCTTATCATATGTCGATTAAGATGTCTCCTTTCATGGCTCTTTATGGTTATGATGCTACTAATTTTGTTGATTTAGTGTTTGGTGATAGTAGAGCTCCACAAGCTCAGGATATGTTACAACAGAGCCAAGATATCTTAAAATCTTTAAAGGAAAATCTGCAACAAGCTCAAAACCAGCAGAACTTATACGCTGATCAACAGCGTATTGAGAGATCTTTTGAAGTAGGAGACATGGTTTACTTGAGGCTTCAGCCCTACCGACAATCTTCTCTCAAGAAGACTGGTGCAGAAAAGTTGAAGCCACGTTTCTATGGTCCTTTCAAAGTCACCAAGAGGATTGGTGAAGTTGCTTATGAGTTGGAGCTTCCAGCTGAAAGCAAGGTGCATAACGTCTTCCATGTGTCACGCCTCAAGAAGGCACTGGGACACAACGTTGTGGCTACTTCAAAATTACCTCCATTGGATGAGGAAGGTCAATTGGTGTTGGTTCCAGAAGAGATTCTTGATACTAGAGAACGTTCATTAAGGAGAAGGACAATCAAGGAATACTTGGTTAGATGGAAGAATTTGCCTATTGAAGATGCCACGTGGGAAGGAGAACAGATTTTGTTACATCCATCTTTTCAGTTGCTTGAGGACAAGCAATTTCGAGGAGGGCGGACTGTAATGTCCCCTTCTCATCAGTAATCTGTTCTATCACTCATCAGCCTATTCTGGAAGCCTGTAGGCTTGTTTGAGGTAAAATTAGGGTTTCCAGTTCTGAGGTTCTTTGGCATTTCTGAGAGTTTACTATTTATAGTAAATTCTATTTTAAGCAGTATGGAGTTTGTCAGCTTTCAGTACATCATTTCTAGTTGGAGCAATCATTTGCAATTAAGTTTGACTTCTTAAGGCATTTTTATGATGAATAAAGGCATTGAGGTTATAATTTGCAGTTGACCCCCTTGGCTTAGGAGAACAACTTTAAGTTGTGTTTAAAAGAGGGTCTTGGAAGGGTGACGCCTTCATGAGGTGATTTATTATTTATTGATAAAAACATAATGCCTTGGAATAAGTGGACGCCTCTTTTAAAAGAGATACTTTTAAAATAAAGTGAAATTCATAATATGCAAAAAGGGACGCCATCTTGAGGAGTTAATTGTTTTTTGGAAATTTGAAAAGACTCCTATGTCTTTTGGTGTGCTTTCTCAGGAATTTGAAGAGTTTTGTGAGCTTCTATTTAATGAAGGATTTTGCTCCAGCTTTGTATCCATTCATGTTATCATACTGTTATGCTGTCGGAATGACAATTGAAACCTTGCTTCGAGGATGCTACCTCCTAGCCATTAACCAATTTCGTGTTTGAAATACAACACCTAGTTGGACTTTGCTGCTTCTCATCTAGACTAGCAGATCTATGCTCAACAGTTGAAGTTTGATGAAATTTCTAGATTTTGAAGTTGCTGATGCATCTACAACTGAAAGTGAATTTTGTTAGCAGCTCTTGGAATAATTTTCATTTGGTTCTGGGTACTTTTGCAATGCATTTGTTTGCCAAGGGCGCCCCCTTCCACTAAGTTTGAGATTTTATTTTGAAGTCTCTAATTTTTAAAGTCAAAATCGCCCTTGAAGAGGGCCGTACCATTCTTGGAGGCTTTGGAATTCGTGCCAGAAATATATGTGCAGTTTTGTTGCTGTTTGATGATCAGAATATGTTCACCTACCTTCTAAAAGAACACAGCAAAAGACGACATTCGATTTGGAGGTGAATTGAGTGAGTTATGAATATTTCATTGGTTTTCATAGTTGCTGATTAAGAATTCCAGAACTCTATTTTTATATCAGATTCATATATTTTCTGTTTGATCATAATTCTATCATTGGAAAGGAAAAGGAACATCAAAGAATTCATTCTTCTCTTCTAGTCTTATTTCTCTATCATTGTAATACATGTTTTTGTAGTCTTTTGAATTGTAAGGTTTTGATTAGTAGTACTAATCCAACCTATGTTATTGCTGCAACTACTTGTTTATTTTCCTATTAATTACCCTTGGACGGTTTACCGCCAGTGCGGAGAAAGAACTTGTTATATCATTGTACCCACTCTCAAGTGGTGAATCCCCACTATTCTGTGGATGCCTGCCGCAGCGGATGAATTAGATTGCTATAGCTTCATGGCTGGTTATCCGCCTACTAGTTTCAATTTTAAGTAATCACTCTGTCATATGTTAGCACCTCGCCCTCAGTGGGATCTTGAGTGCACATTCTTGACGTTGAGTAGTTTCTTTCAAGTACTGTTCTTTTATTTCTTCGCCATATGACAACACCTTTCCAACATTTGGATTGAGTGTGCATTCTTGGCGTCGAGTTCCTTTAAGCTTGGTTTTCAGTTTGATGCTAACGCTAATCCAGTTGGCTATTGCTGGTTATGTTGTGTAATTCCTTCGAAAAAATTGGTTAGCATATTTCACTAGTGGATGTCTCAGACTAACAATTTTAGCTTTTGATATTTTTAGATAATTGCTATTGATAGACATGTTTTTAGAAGGTTTTATGTTGAGAAAATTTATGATTAGCAATTTTGGAGACAATTTGTTTTAGATGTATGATATTTAGAGATTGTTTAGTTTACAAGTAATTTATTTTCAGCATAAACCTCAGTTGATCTATTTTTGTCTTTATTTTTAATAAATTATATTACCATGCAAATTATTAAAAATAATTATTTGAATTAATATGCAAATCCTTGTAAACACTTATAAATAAGTGCTTTTAGCACTCAACTTTTCTAATAGTAATTTAATGTTGGAATTTCTGCTGAAGTTATTGTTTCCTTATGTCCTGATGAGTTTGTTATGATAAATGCAGTTATGTCATGCTTTTGTATTGGGTGAAAGATTCAGTAAATTAAATATAAACTGGTAATCATTATAAGCTTTGTATTGTGATTATTATTTATTTGAGTGCTTGTAGTTTGTATGCAATTCTCAGGCATTAGGTTTATAAAATCTTGTCTTGTCTTTCCAATTGAATTCTTGTTTGTACACACTTTTTAGTGTCTTCTCTTTAGCCAGGAAATTGTGTGATTGTGTATTCATAGATTTAGTTGCTAGTAGTGATCATATGTAATGTCCCATTTTGATGGCAAGGAGAAAATAATAATATTTAATCTTCAAAAGTTAAAAATATTAAAAGAAGATTTAAATAATAATTGTTTATTACCTAAGTTAAGGTAATAATTAAACCAAGTAAATTAATCTTCAAATTATGATCGGAGGATATTATATCATAGACTACTGCAATACAATCTACAGGGATATTGTGATTGTCGGTTATCTGGAAATTGTGGTTGTTCTCTAAACGATGTTTATTCACATATTTACTACCTTGCCTCTATCATGTAATACATTGCCTCCATCATGTAATATATGAAATCACGGGAGCTGCTATAACCAGAAAGGTTCGGAATAATTACTCTTAATATTGCCATCAATCCTTTGAATATGCGGGGAGATTTGTATCATTATATTATTAAGACCAAGTCTTGCTATGCTAGCATTATTGCGATGGCAATACATGAGGTGCACCCGATAATTATCTTGGCATTGACTCAGACTCAGGAAGGAATCAAAATTTAAGATGTAACATAGCGACATCGAGCCACTAATCAATCAAAGACTACATGGAAGAATATCGAGCCGATTTCTCCGACTGCCACCAAGTGGGAAGAAGCCGATGATTATAGAAAATCGAGGCTACCATTAAATCGTCGAGGAAGCATAGGAGAAATCGAAGATTTTAAAAGATAGAAGCTGTGCTTTGCATGGCATCAGGTATATGAGTTTAACAGTGACTAGGAGAACTAAGGTGATTAACATCTAAGGAATAATATTAATAAATTAATTATTCCTAAACAACGTTTGATAATGGAGGTGCAGCGATAGCAACAGTATCAGAGGTTAGAATAAGTCTCATGAAGTGATGAGTTGTGTCTAAAGGTGGTGACTTGTAAAGAAAGGGATGTATCCCTTATCTAGCAATCAGGTGAAAGGGTGTCTCCTTTCATGAAGATTTATCATATAAATAAGATAAGAAACATTAGGGATCAACATCATATGGAATAGTTATGAATTAGTTTTGCAGAATAATATCTCTTTATCAGCAGATCTAAGTGCTCCTAGGGAGCCTATGACCATTCAATACAGGCTGCATGAACACTTAGTGAATATCAGAGACAACACCTCATACGAATTGCACATACATAATGTTATATTCAGAAACAGCATTCAATTAAAGGCATCAGCCTATTATATTAACCCATCACATGTATTTAAAGTATTAAATCAGAAACAGTGACTTTCTTATTAATTCAGCTTCAAAATTCATAATGATAATCAGTCACCATTATTATCATATTATTAGCCATTAAACAAGCTAGTATTAACCACTCTTAAAGTAGTGCTTGACTTCTTTGATATCTTAATTTATAAAAGTAAAAGCAGATTTAAAGTAATGTTACAAGGGACTCTTCTGTGATTGGTTGACAACATGTTTACATTGTCAACCCTTAACGGTTAAATCGAAAAATTGAATGATCCGGAGCTCAGGTCATTACATCATAAAAGATAAAGTTCTCTTGTTTGTGTGTGGAAGAGTTATTTTAGTCTTATGCTTATACCCCAGAACAAAAAAATAGGGTTATTTTAATTTGTTTACATTGCATGCCAAAACCTGAGAAAATCTTGTGCATATCGGGAAAAGCTGTAAATCTTATCCATAGTTTTGTGTTCTAGGGTTTCAGTTAAGTTTTCTGTTACAAGGGAGTTTCCCTTTCCAATTTGAAGAAAGGTTCTATCTTACACGCTGTTACATTTTGTATTGCCTTAAAAGAACACATTAAAACAGTAGCAATACTCAATAATTATTCTTAAAAGATTTCTCTAGTGAATTGTGCTTATTCAAAGAATGGCCAATTAGAAATCAACACGTTACCCTTACATTATCTACATTAATCTTTTTAGAGTCTTCCTAAGGGACTGTAATAACCCTTGCCAAGGGTTGGCAGTTTTTACGATTTAATCCGTTTGGGTTAACAATGTAAACACATCAAATAATAACAAATCACAGAATTGTACTTAATGTCCATGACTGAAAATAGTTTGTTGCAATTTGAAGATTCTACAATATTTTACTATTGTCAATATACTGAAATAAGATATTCTTTATGCCCATTCTGCAAACACCATTCATTCATCTACGAATGCAATATGCATGCAGATTGAAATATTACATAAGTTAATTGACTGTAATGTCCCCAACTTTGAGTCAGGATAGATTAAATAATTAATTTAATGTTGTCATGAAAAAGTTAAAATATTAAGACAACTTAAATTAATTATTGGTGCACAAAAGTAACTTATGTTTGGAAAGCTAAATAAAGAAATAAGTTACTTTTAAAAGTGAATTCTCAAAAAAGACAAAATTGGGTGAAAGGCAAAAAAGAAGGAATTCAAGAAGTCACCAGCAGGAGTTACAAGAGGAAAAGAATAAAAAGATTGCTAGAGCTCATTTTTGGAGGCTGGTTTTGGAAACTTGGATTGGAACAGGTTTGTAGTTGGTGGATGGTGTTCACAGCAAACTTTGTGAGGACAGGATTCTCTTCTCATAGGGAATATCATCTTCGGTGTTGGAAGATACACCCGGGATGGTGGTTAACACTCTCACTTCAGGGGCTGTGCTAGTGCTTAACAGGATGATTTAATGAAGTTTTGAAGTGTTGAAGAGCAACATTTGAAGGATTGATTATATTGGTAATTGGTAGCTGAGCATTCAATATATGTGTTGATTCAAAAATACTTGATGCTGGGCTATTATTTCAGGTCAGAATTAGTAATTAATTTCTACCAGGTATTTTGTTTGTACAAGAAAGATGTAGACTGTTTTATTTTGAAAATAAAATTATATCATTAGCAATTCTAGTTTTATGTATTTATGCCTGAGCAGTTGAGTAGGAAAAATCAGAAAAAAATTTGTATAGAAAAGGGTAGGTTATTTCATTGGTATCAAAGCTTAGCTCTTCCTGCCATCTTAGTGGGTTGTGCGAATGATTAGTTGACAGTTTGAAGCTGTGGTATATGTAGAAAAAATTTGAGGGATCACTGAATAAATTGTTCTACCTGTTCGTCGATGGTTGTGTTTGAGAATTAACGAAGATGATATCGTATCTTGTATATATTCTTGAAAAAGCTTCTGTTCATAGTCTTTAACCTCATTGCTATATGTTGTCTGGACACTTCATTCTTTAAAGCCAAGACTATTGAGAATTGGAATTGTATCTGGAGTTAACAGTTTGAATGAAAATCACAAATCTTATCAATGTGTACACTCCTTTATGTTGTTAGAATTGTTATATTCATGAAGGAATCAATAATTTTATAGAAGCCACAAAAGAAATGGAAAGTATTGAAGAGTCGGGCTTTGTTCAGGAAACAAATTACCACCAGTGACAAAACAAAAAAAGCCTTTTAGATGCATTTGGGTAGGGATTTGATTTTGGAAAAAAGAGGATATAAGGAGAGAATTCGATAAGCCTCTTGGCTTCTTATGAGACGTTTTGAAGTCTTTATCGGTAGATTAATGGTATATTTGAGAGAAGTTGGTCTTTAAACTTAATAGACTGGATGTCCTTTCTTGTACCGAACCTTTGGCAAAAAAAGAAAAGATGGGAGCTAGTTCCATGAAACCATTTGTTAATTGTAGTTGGAGAAGTGCCATTATTTTTGAGGAATGTGGTGGAATTTGGCTTTATATATTGCTGTTTGAAATTATCTCTTCGAGTCTCTATTGAAATAGAGCCATAAGCTGTGATTCTTTAATGGACTGTGTTGACCATCGAGTCATTTGAATATAGTTGGGAATCTTTGGAAGAATAACAGAGAGGTGCAAATGGGAATCAATGAGATATTTGGGAGGCCTTGAAAAAACATAAAGAGGCGTTAGCAGTATTAAGAGGACGACAATAAACAAAAAAGATATCGAACTTGTTTTGCCTGAGCGCCTATCACTCTTAACCTGCCGTTACATCCTTTGAAATGTGAAATTAATTCTATGAAGCTGTGTTATTGTCTTTTTTGAGCACGAGTTGAAGTGGAAATTGCGGCTTGGAAATAAGGGTAATGTATTCCTCAGAACACAACAGGAATGCAACTCCCGTGTCTTGGTAATAGAAACGTGGCATGGAGAATTAGCCTACAACCATAACATCTTCGAAACATAGCTGTCTCACCTTAATATGGCATTCAAGGGATTTCGTGGCACTTGAATTCTACGAAGGGGAGTGACGTGGAGTATGAGTAAATTATGAGGGAATAATTAAATCTATATTGGTACCGCTTTATGATTTTAGAGGGAACAAAATTATTCGTATTAGGAGCTGTTATGGTCTATGGATATTGAATGAAGGTAACGGCTAAGAATGGAGAGACGCGATGTAATATCGGTAGTAGCTTATAAGAGTAATTGGGGAATTCAAGACTTCCAGGATTTGCAATTTGGTGGCGACATGGCTAGCAAAAGAGACGTCTTCATTCAAGAGCCGATTATTTAAAAGAACCAATATAA